>JAMZAV010000708.1:0-299833 GCA_024449915.1 Sweltsa coloradensis
AAAAAGTGGCAAAATCAAAAAAAAACCCGGTTAAATAAATTTGGAAAAAAGAAAAAAAAATTTCCCAAAAAAAGCTCATCCATCAACGCGACTAAAAAAAGCGTTCGCGAAGCGTCCTAGATACTACAAATCACAATCGAGCCCTGTTGATCCGAAATTAAAATATAGATGGCAAATTTGTTTATGACGTCGGTCAATTTTTTGCATTCTGCTACTTTTCATGTTCTCAAGTACAATACAACTGAACAATAAATATGTTTTGCCTAACTTTCTACAAAAACATACAAAATTACAACTGCACCATTCCTTCCTAGTTCCTTGCAATAGCACTCTTAACGTGTTTAAAAGTGGAATCCAGGGGCCCGCTGTCGGTGGGCGTAACGTGCATTATGGCCGGAGTATTATTAGAAGTAGTCCTTCCCCAAACAGCAGTGTATAAACTGTCGATTTGAATGCTCAACAATCAAAATCAATCGTTGGTAAATGCTGTGATATGCGATTGGTAAATTAATGTTATGACATTAGTTAATCTGTTGTGATGTGTCGTGCTGTGCAGTACACTTAAATATTAATCAAAACTAATTTTATTTTTCAACAAAAACCGTTTATTTTTACTTTTACATCATATTTGTAGAAAAAAGACCACAGAACACGATGGGACTTTTCGTTTTTGTCTAAACACTAAATCTTCGTCTACAGCAAACTCTTTACCGCGCTTGTCAAATATTTGGCCATCTGCAAGGACGTGAAGAGTGTGCAATCTTTACGTCATGATTATAGTGTCCGCATGATTATTATTGTTATTAAATCGTGTGTCGTTACTTAATGTTAATATTAGTTATCAGGTAGTACAATTAATTAAGCGAGCGAAGCGAGCGTTTCCATTTGACTCTGCCGGAAAAATTAGTCACTGGTTTTGTTTTTTTTTTTTTTTTTGTTTGTATGTTGTTTTTTGTTTGTTTGTATGTCTCGCCATAACGTTCGAACGGAGGCTCGGATCGAGTTGAAATTTTGACCATCCGCAAGCTTCGTTCTGATTGAAAGCCATTAGTTTTGTGGCAAAATCGTTCAAAAAGTTAAAAAGTTACATTAAAGTTAATCGAAAGTTTTTTTTTCAAACTAATTGGCGACAAAATCTGAGATGGCCAAATCATTTAGAAGTCCGTCCGGTCACGAATTTTTAATTTTATTTTGATCCGATAAGTAGTGTAGATGGAAATTACAAATTTTAACAAAGTTCCGTTACCATGGCAACGGAAAGTCGCGCAGCTTTTTTGGCTCATGATAGCGGTCGAACGGAGGATCAGATCGAGTTGAAATATTGACCATCCGCAAGCTTCGTTCTCGATTGAATGCCATTAGTTTTGTGGCAAAATCGTTCAAAAAGTTAAAAGTTTCATTAAAGTTAATCGAAAGTTTTTTTTTAAACTAAACGGCGACAAAATCTGAGATAGCCAAATCATTTAGAATGTCCGTCCGGTCACGAATATGTTAATTTTATTTTGATCCGATAAGTAGTGTAGATGGAAATTACATTATAACAAAAGTAACGTTGCCATGGCAACGAAAAGACGCGCGAAGTTTCTAATGCACTGCCACCTAGAAGTAATCAAAATACTTTCGAGGAAGCAGTCTATTATTTGTCAACAAAGAGTTTAAATAGTTTTCCCAGAGTCGATAAAGAAGTTTCCCCGTTGGGGAGGTCCTCCAACTCCCTATACCGCCCTGGGTTAAATAAAAAGTCAGTTTTTGGCGTTTGGAATCTAACGTTCCGCGCGACTCTGTGTGACGATTGATAGAACTACTTCAATAAAACTACGTCAATTTTCTACTAGTAGTTAAAAGTCGATGACGAAAACTGGCGGATAACGTCAAAATAATAAATAAGACCAAATGATGGCGAATGTTTTGGCATAAAGCAAACTCTCTTTATTAATGAGGATATTTCTGATGGAGTAGACCTAAGCTTAGGACCTAGGCCGACAATATGTATTGTTCAAGATTTCGATTTGAGTGCCTAGGGCGTACTTACGTCTAAAACTGTATTGTGGCCTTGGGCCTAGCTACACTTACGTCCGTTAGGCTTGAACAAGGCATATCTCAAATTATTTCGCACGAAAATGTCAGTGACGCCTGCGCAACACTTTATAGTACAATAATAAATCAAAAGTAAATCGTTTTAAAAGACTAGGGCCCAGGGCTAATATGATTGAAATAAATTGAAGTTTGACGTTTCGTCTGTGTTTGTTGATTCAGCGTCACTGCACATCGATAATCTACTGACCGTATTAGCGTGCAGTGCTTTATAGTTTCACATTGGAGCCGCTCTCAGCGCGCAGGACGTTAGATTCGTTTTGACTTGGAGTAAGGGGACCTCCCAAAGGGAAACTTCTTTATCGACTCTGGTTTTCCAAGGAGTCATGTCCTCTAGATGGCGGTGGATTTTATCCACAAAGTAAAGATTACACACGGGTTTACCCAAATACCTTGGCAATAATAAATAATATTGGAAACATGGCCCTGTGGACAGCCAACGTCGCAAATTTTAAAATTTAAAAAAATGTGCAATGTGGGTCTAGCTATAGCACGTGCTCGCTTATCAACGCGTCCAACTGAGCGTTTCCTAGTAATAATAACAATTACACCTACGGGAGTGTTTCCCGACTAAACAAATTGAGAAATTAATGTTACTAGGTAGTGACTCCTAGTTTTCTACGTAATTCATGAAAATAAATTAGATTATATACATTCCCGGGAAATCGTAGGGTTGTGATGTCCTTGAGAGTTTTACAGATCAAGCAACAAAAGAAGAGTTTGCATAGTCAGATGATCTGGGTTCGAGTCCCAGACAGGCTGACTCTCAAATACACAACACACACAACAGACGTACACAGCCACTTTGTTGAAACGTAATCAATGAAAGGATTGAAGTACTAACACTTCATTATATTAACTCAAGCAACAATTGAGTAGCTAAAGTCAGTAATTTTGGGTTCAAATAAAGCTAAGTTTTGTCCTAGTGAAAGACCTTTTTGGACCTTTTTTAAGCATTTTTTTTAAATTCCCAGTATTGATTACAATGGATAAGTGATCAATCACACAAACATTGATTATTCGGTAGGTAGAGCATCGCTACGTTGAGGCGGAGGTTTTGTTTTTTGTTTTTGATTGTTGCCATCGAACGCTGATCATTTGACACTTCTTTATAGTAGCTCAAGCAACAATAGAGTAATCAGCATAGCCAGATGATCTGGGTTCGAGTCCCAGACAGGCTTGACTTTCAAATACACAACACACACAACAGATGTACACAGGCACTTTGTTAAAACGTAATCAATGAAAGATTGAAGTACTAACACTTAAATGGAAATTTTGATAGTTGATTAGGAAATTTGACCTAATGGCAACCCTACTTATTTCATGATTTAATTAGTAGAGGAATTAGTGGTGGAAGAGTTGATGTATGGAAAACAAACCAGACACATAACACAACTTGACTGGGGATAGAACCCAGGTCCCCTGCTTGCCTGGCGGACGTCTTAACCACTAGACCACCAAGCAAGCAAGCGGTAGTCCTGGGTTCAATCCCCGGCCGAGTTGGATTTTGTAATTTTCAGATTGTGTTCCATTTAATCGAACTATTGAAATCTAATTGAGTAGTTCAGTCCTAATTAGCTATCCGTATATGTACATTAAGTAACGTAAAATCTCCAGAAAATTTCTCAACTTGGTTTGTTGCGAAAAACTCCCGTATGTGGAATTGTTAATACTAGGAAGCTTCGCAAACGCTTTTTTTAGTCGCATTGATGGATGAGCTTTTTTGTAAGTTATTAGTTTGCGTAGGACCACTTTTCCTTTGCAAGTGCTTTTTGAATGCATTGTAGGTGATTGTTGCCAAGTTTCTATTGTTATTTGTTAATTGTTATTATAAACCTAAAAAAACTCATATTAAAAACTTTATTCGATGGATTCTGGCTAACTTTTTCATGTTTTTCTTTCAAAAAGCAATACGTCACCATTACTTTAATGTCCATGTAAAATATGAACATTGTAGCCCCACCCGTTTGGTCAGGATCGGCCCAAATGTCACGAAAATATCGCACTAAAAATCGAAAAAAATTGTAAAAGTACGATATTCATAAGAAATATTTCTTTGATTGTACCAAAAAACGTAGGAGGTCTAAGTTCAGAGATTTTGAAGGTCCCCTCCAATTTTCATCAAGATCGCATATGCTGTTTGCCCGGTAGAGAGCGAACAAAGTCAACAAACAGACAAAAATACAAACAAACAAAAAACACCAGAGCTAAATTTTTTGGGGGGTCAGTGAAATTGAAGTCTTCGCTTCACTCATCCAATTTATACAACATTCAGAAATGAAAAAAATCCATCTTGACTGGGGTTCGATCCTGGGTCTCCCGCATTCCAGACTAGACTACCAAGTTTTAACTTCTGAATTGTAGTTGCCTTCAGATCTATATAATGCAACTACAATTCAAAAGTTAACAAGTTCTTGGTGGTTTAATTGGCTAAGGCGCCTACCTGGGATGTGGAAGACCCGGGTTCGAACCCCGGTCGGGATGGATTGGTTAATTTCCTAATTTTGTTTAATATTCTCCATTTTGGCTATTGTACCACTTCTGGCCGATAATTTCAAAGTCGAAGAAACATGTCTGAAAAGTTTGCTGAATGAAACAAGGCCTTTAAAATAACAGGAAAAAAATGTGATTTTTTTTGGGCGGGACATAACCTCACTTTTGGAAATTTATGTTTAGATTTTTGGACAAAAGTGTAATAAACCAGACTAGTTCAAAATTAAATTTTGAGAATCGGTTTTCTGGACATAGTTTCTAAACACCTTTAGCTATAAGTTGACTATAGCTAAAATAGTTTTCTGAAAATAACAGTTGGTGTAGGCCTACGAATTTTGTTGTCAAACGGTAAAAAATTCGCATAATTTCCAAAAGTGAGGTTATGTCCCGCCCAAAAAAATTCACAATTTTTTTCTCTGTTATTTTAAAGGCCTTCTTTCATTCAGCAAACTTTTCAGACATGTTTCTTCGACTTTCAAATTATCGGCCAGAGGTGGTACAATAGCCTTTAGTGTTTGCGATTCTATTGTAGCTTTAAAAACTTGTCATATTTTCTCTCTCCTGTATTTAACTTTCCAACAACATAGAATGTCAAAGAAGTAAACATGTTGGTGAAAAATTAACTTTTGATCGTTTTGACGGCAAAATCTGTAGTAAAAATGCAAATAATAATAAAAGTTGGTGCAATAGATGCAACAAAAATTATTTTACTAACAGATGTGTAGGGAAACCAAACAGCTTACCTTAAAAAAAAACTTGTGATTTTAAAAAATTTCAAAAAGTTCCAAAATGCTTTCAGTTGCCCATCAGGAGGGCCTTATGCTTTCTTCCCACTCTCCTAGTAAAATGTTTTGTTGTGCTTAGTTTTGTATTTCTCGCCCGCGCTTAAGTCTTCACGAGACAGACATGTACTCGGCTTGCTTGTAAGCACTCACATTAAGATGTACAACGCTCTGGAGAAAAATTGTAGGGACATTTGCAAATTCTAAAATGCACAGGAAACAGATATTTTTATGCAGAACAACATACAACGAACAGAATTGCTTTATGTAATTAACCCTACTATTCACCATTGTTAAGCGTAAAGTCAACACGACGGGAGCAACCTCTTCCTGTTCCCGTTGCGTCGACTTTATGCGTTACCATGGTGTATAGTACATTATTACATATACCTCAATTCTGCTTGTTGTATGTTGTTCTGCATAAAAATATGTGTCATGTGCATTTTAGAATTCTTGTATGTTGTTTCAATTTTTCTCCAGAGCGTTGTATATCTTAATTTGAGTGCTTATGACTGTGCCGTGTACATGCCTGTCTCAACAAAACTCTTATTGTAATATGCTAGAAATGTATATTTTCATCTTCATAACTAACACCTTTAGCTATAACTTGACTATAGCTAAAATAGTTTTCTGAAAATAACAGTTGGTGTACGAATTTTGTTGTCAAATGGTAAAAAACTCGTATTTGTACCGTTTGACAAAAAAAATTCGTAAACCAACTGTTATTTTCAGAAAACTATTTTAGCTATAGTCAAGTTATAGCTAAAGGTGTTTAGAAACTATGTCCAGGAAACCGATTCTCAAAATTTAATTTTGAACTAGTCTTTATTACACTTTTGTCCAAAAATCTAAACATAATTTCCAAAAGTGAGGTTATGTCCCGCCCAAAAAAATTCACAATTTTTTTCTCTGTTATTTTAAAGGCCTTCTTTCATTCAGCAAACTTTTCAGACATGTTTCTTCGACTTTCAAATTATCGGCCAGAGGTGGTACAATAGCCTTTAGTGTTTGCGATTCTATTGTAGCTTTAAAACTTAAAAAAACAAGGTAGAATGTCAAAGAAGTAAACATGTTGGTGAAAAATTAACTTTTGATCGTTTTGACGGCAAAATCTGTAGTAAAAATGCAAATAATATTAAAAGTTGGTGCAATAGATGCAACAAAAATTATTTTACTAACAGATGTGTAGGGAAACCAAACAGCTTACCTTTAAAACAAACTCGTGATTTTAAAAAAATTCAAAAGTTCCAAAATGCTTTCAGTTGCCCATCAGGAGGGCCTTATGCTTTCTTCCCACTCTCCTAGTAAAATGTTTTGTTGTGCGTTAGTTCTGTATTTCTCCCCCGCCAGAGTCGATAAAGAAGTTTCCCCTTTGGGGAGGTCCCCTTACTCCCAAGTCAAAACGGAATCTAACGTCCTGCGCGCTGAGAGCGGCTCCAATGTGAAACTAATAAAAGCACTGCACGCTAAATACGGTCAGTACATTATCGATGTGCAGTGACGCTGAAATCAACAAACAACAGACGAAACGTCAAACTTCAATTTTATTTCAATCATATTAGCCGATGGGCCCTAGTCTTTTAAAATGATTAACTTTTGATTTATTATTGTACTATAAAGTGTTGCGCAGGCGTCACTGACATTTTCGTGCGAATAATTTGGTATATGCCTTGTTCAAGCCTAACGGACGTAAGTGTAGCCTAGGCCCAAGGCCACAATACAGTTTTCAGACGTAAGTACGCCTTTGGCACTCAAATCGAAATCTTGAACAATACATATTGTCGGCCTAGCTCCTAAGCTTAGGTCTACTCCATCAGAAATATCCTCATTAATAAAGAGAGTTTGCTTTATGCCAAAACATTCGCCAACATTCGATCGTATTTAATATTTTGACGTTTCCGTCATTTGTCGTCATCGACTGTTAACTACTAGTAGAAAAGTGACGTACTTTTATTGAAGTAGTTCCATCAATCGTCACACAGAGTCGCGCGGAACGTTAAATTCCCAACGACAAAAACCGACCCAGGGCGGTATAGGGAGTTGGAGGACCTCCCCAACGGGGAAACTTCTTCATCGACTCTGCCCGCGCTTAAGTCTTCACGAGACAGACATGTACTTGGCTTGCTTGTAAGCACTCACATTAAGATGTACAACGCTCTGGAGAAAAATTGTAGGGACATTTGCAAATTCTAAAATGAACAGGACACAGATATTTTTATGCAGAACAACATACAACGAACAGAATTGCTGTATGTAATAAACCTTACTATTCACCATTGTTAAGCGTAAAGTCAACACAACGCGAGCAGTTTCTTATTCCCATTGCGCCGACTTTATGCACCTCAATTCTGCTTGGTGTATGTTGTTCTGCATAGAAATATGTGCATTTTAGAATTCTTGTATGTTGTTTCAATTTTTCTCCAGAGCATTGTATATCTTAATTTGAGTGCTTATGAGTGTGCCGTGTACATGCCTGTCTCAACAAAACTCTTATTGTAATATGCTAAAATTGTATATTTTCATCTTCAATACTAACACAATTCTTCTTTGTACCTCTTGATGCTGCTTCAATCACTGGCATTAAATGTTGCTGTTTTGAAATAAATTCTATGTTGTGGTTGTTTCAGATGATTGGAAACGTCTTCTATGTGCAATGCACATCTTGTGCCTCTGCTTGCTGCTTCCATCTTCTCGCCATGCACCCCTCAGAACTTCTACGCTGCACCCTACCACGCCTCGGAGCACTGGCCAAAACTACGAACAGCCAACCTTCGAAACAAATTTGGTGAGATCACCACGCACTAATCCTCGCCACTTTGCAATTTCAAGGCCATGGACATAGTCTTTTTCCATGGCGACTCACTACTTGTACTGCACTGTTCAAAATACTGTTGTACTCATACATTGTATAATAATTGTACAGCTGTGCAATAAATATTGTCTAACCCATGCCATTGTTGTGATAATTCATTTGTACATAGCACCTTCTTATTCCCATTGCTTTAGCATGTACTAACAACACATTTTTCCTATTGTTGCAGATATTAATTGGGCCATGAAGGGTTAAGGATTATTGGAAGACTGTTGGTCATGATCCTATTGCTATGTATGTCTGCACTTGTCATTTAAATGGTTCCTTTCAATGGACTCATCTAAATGGAAAGTGTGGAGCTCAACACCTTTTTAGGTGTTGAGCTTCACACTTTTTATTTAGACTGGTCCATTGAAGGGAAACATTTAAATGACTGACAAGTGTAGACATACATAAGGATTATGATCAACAGCCTTCCAATAATCCTCTTAACCCTTTATGACCCAATCAATTAGTGGACTTAGTCTTTTTTTCCAAGGCCATTTGCTAAGTCAGCTGCTAACCTTGCAAGGTTAGCAGTTGACCTAGTTTATGGACATAGCCATTTTTTTCAAGGCTAAATATAAATATAATAATAAATAATAATAATAATAATTAATAGTAAATAATAACAATTGCATTGGAAAAATATATAATTTATTAACAATATTAAATAAAATACATAATTATTATACAAATTACATGAAAAACAAGCAAAAAATGGATAAAAAACACAAAAAATAGGTCAAAAAAGCGCTTTTTATACTACCTAAGTCTTTTTTGCGCTTCAGAGCTACCATCCCCCACAAAATAACTTTTCACTTAACCAGAGTGTTCTCCCCAGAGCTGAGACGGAATTGGCGGCAAAATTTGATAAGTGCCCACTAACCATATCAGTTGCTAGTTCTCGAACACGGACTGGTCAAAACAGGTTTGAACTAGACCGGACGTTCAAGAACTAGCAACTTCGATGGGTAGTGTTCACACAAATTCCACCATCAGTCCCGTCTGTGCAAGAGGACTCAACACTTTGTTTAAGTGTAGCAAAAGTAGCAAAAGCAGCAAAAGAGTGAGAATAGCCAACACCACTATGCAGGACGATGCAGCCGTGAGAACAAATACACTAGGTCATCTCCCGGGGTTAAGTGGCCATCATTGCTCCTAGTTTTGTTACGTATTGAAAACCCATAAGTACTTCTGTGCTTGTAAAATAAACCGTACACTTCCCCAATTCTTTGCAACTGCTTTTATTTATTTCACGTCTATGCCATTCAGACATACGAATTGATTTACAAATTAAACTAGGATTGCATTTAAATTAAATAAATACATTTGTATTTCAAGTCTAACCACTCCACACTCGGTCACAGAACTGATTTTCAATAGGGGGGGACATTAAATTCAATTTGCTTCATTCCACGTGCATTTTATAAAAGTGATTTTAACAAGTAACTGAGACAACAGCTAACAAAAGCTACTAGCCTAGTATCTGCACCTGATCCCCCCCCCTCCCCCCCTTGAGGGTCAAGCAAGCACAGAAAAGTGTTTAAGGGTTGCCAATGAGCTCAATTATTGCTCGTGTTTAAAGCGACAGACCCCTGCCAACATTATGTTATGTGGTTTTGAGAGAACTATAGCCTGCATGAAAAAAGATTGTAATGTTATGGTAAGTAAGTTTTTAGTTAGACATTTAATTAATTAAACGCATAATCAAAATACAAACCGTACCTATTATTATATTTGAATATTTTTTCTTGCATTATATAATTCTTACAAAACCACATTACTGTTGCAATCAGTTTTTAGATATTTTCCACTGTTCTCGAGATATCACTAAAAACTAACTGCAGGGGTCTACCACCCTAAGAAGCCAGGTTCTTCTGAGTCGCAATGTATAAGTTCTCACAACTGTCGGCCACAACAATAGGTATGTTCATTTCTAAAACGTAAGTTGTAAAGCAAACAAGATTCTCCATAATTTGGTTGATGGCTACAACAATATGGCTTACAGATAATTTAATTGATTGAATTGTTGCATAGGAATACAGTACAGTAAATTAGCAGTATTGTCGGTAAGCTATGTATGAACATATAATAATTGGCTCCTATTCAGTTACAAAAACTGCCAAACACTGCTTTAAAAAAGTGCACTCTTTGCAAATTAAAATGATAATCTTGAAATCGGTTTGTTTTTGGCAAAACAAGCAAATAGCCTTCAACAGATGCTGGTGTTTTAACTATTATCATAACAATGCTTTAGTCATGGTCAGTAAATAAATGAAACAAATGTGTACATAGAGCCAACACACTCGGATGCAAGCTACCGGTTTTCAGAGTGGACGTAATTACTGTGTATGATTTCTTACGTGCTTTGTTGGCTCCAAAGTCACCTTTTACAGTTTAAAAACTTGCTGGAACCAGGATTTGAACCCAGGACCTTCTGCATTGAAAAGTGGGTGAAGCCCTAAGGACTACAAGCATTCAGGCACAAGTGCAAGCATGAACCTACAAGTATGTAGGCTACATTTTCTATTTTGTAAATTGACATTTTAACTAATTTGAAGTGACAATGATGATTACTGTATCATGTCAGCAATGTTTAACATTTAAAAAATACCACTTGTTTGATATCTCTATATTTGATTTGATGTGTGTACTTTTACTTTGAAATTATTATTCTTTGAGTAAGAAGTTACTAAGTAATTGCACGCAACAACTGCGTACCGGTATACTTAGGATACCAGAGAATAGTATTTGTATAAACTTGACTTAACTTGACATACCATACACTGTACATAGATACGTATCATGTTCATGTCGATTTGCAAATTACTACTCGACTCCTATCTACTCTATGACTATGTGTCTGTCCCGTCAACACTTACTATAATCGGGTTTGCCAAAAACAAAACCTGTTTCAAGCAGTTTACCTGAGGAACAATGACAATGATAATATAGGGCCTTTTATACCAAAGGCCCTACTGGTACCTAAATTGAGTTTATTGTTGTAGCCAAATTGAACAGACCTATTGTTGATTGCAAGTATGCCAGTCGTCCATGATACATAATCAAGTAGCTGCCTTAGAGAACAACACATAAAACCAGGGCCATTTGCAAATCATAATCATTAATAATAATAATTTTTTGTGAGAAGGCTGCACAGGGTGCAATTCATGCCCCTCTTCAGGTGTCTTTAGATATATTGGTATTGGAGTAAGGACAATTATGAAGGGATGTCCGAAGGCTGTTTAAGAGAACTTAATCCCTTGCATCCACATTAACGACTGAGGAAAACCTCGGAAAAAAAACTTCAGTCAGGATTTCTGGTCTCGCGGGATTTGAACCCGGGACCTCCCGAATCAGAGTCGTGCACTTAACGCTCGAGCCAACACTGTCGGGCATGCAGTCAGTTAATTGGATTATCTTAACCAGAAAGTGTTTGAAAGCAAGACTATGATTTGCAATTGATCATGATTAAGGATTATTATTATGCCACCACCTTGGAATTCCTTTGCGAGAGATTTGAAACCAGTATTGACATAAACAGCAATCTTGTAGGGTTTTCACAACTAAAAGTTTTACTTGTGACAAGGTCACAAGACATCTAAAGATTCCAACTTAGTATAAATAATAAATAAATAAGTGATATATATAGTATAGTTGGAAATGCAATGATTGAAACAAAATACAGTAGTCTCCCTTTAATTTGAAGCCCAAGGAACCCCAAAAATCAAAGTTTGAATTATAAAAAAAATAATTATTAATAGAAATAGGGTACATAATAAAGCTTCTGTTTGAACTTCCAGCACTACTTTCAATTAACGAGGGTTTACTGTACACCTTCGTGAGGATTTGGCATACAGCACTTGACAAGGAATAAGTAGGGCCTACAGGTCTCTTTTTGCTTGGCATGCCTATTTCTATTTGTGAAACAAAATTGCTAAAAAATCTGAAATTGAGTTCAATCGATGGCATCGTCAACAACCAACATGTAAATTAAAAAGTAGACAAATCAAGATTTTGATGAAAAGGTAATCCCAATTCAAGAGTCATGTAGACCTATAGGTAGAGGTAGTGAAAAATGGTGATAACGAAATTCGGGATCTTTTTTAAATGTCCGTTTTATTGCCTTAAATGTAGGGGTGGGCAAACGTTCGAAAACTCGAGCTCGAGCCAAGCTTTTTTTGAAGCTAGACTTTTTAGGCTAGAGTTCGTTTTTATCAAAACTTCAAACTTTAAACGAACTTCGTCTTGAAATTACGCCAAAAACACAACAAAAACAGATTTTATACGTTGTTCGCGTAATACATCAACAAAGCAGCGATCGCCATATTGGATATTTCTAACAGCTGATTTTCCAACGCCTTAAAAAGTTCTTGTGACGCCGTGACGTCACCACGAAGCTATCTGTTAGAAGGCGGTGCGCGTCTGTGAAAGGCTCGGTCGGTAATTTTTGACATGGAATTAAAGGAAGCCTCCTCTTCTTTGTAGTACTTTATTATCACATAGTTCACCGGAAATCAATGATTATTTATTCTAATTCGAAATAGTAATCACAAATAACAAAAATAACTCGAGTCAGTGAACCTAAACCCTAGTTTGGAAGGCATCAGTTATGCTCTGCCTCCGGCGTGTGGGCGGAGCTTGGGCGGGCCGAACGCTCGCAGCGCGTGTTTCAAAGTTTCCCTGGCCTAGGCCTAGTCCGTATTTTTTCGTGTTTGTTAATAACTAGGCCTAAATATCAGTCATGGATACAGGTAGGACTGTCTATGATAGCAAACAGAATGCAATATTATGGCATTTCTTTAAAAAGATTGATGATTACATTTATTTAAATAATACCAAAATAAAGGGTAGGCCGAACTAATGAGATATTTAATTTATTAATAACATTTCCAGTTGTAGCCATTTTTCCTTGTTCCCGTGTGTGTATGTCTAATCGTTACAGTTTAATAATGAATTTGTAAAAGTTTGGCTCGAGTTCAAAGTTTGAAAATCAAAAACCCAGGTTTGCCCACCCATACAGTTAAATGTAATATTGTTGACAATTTACATCATTAAGAAAAAAAAACACATTTTGAAATCGCAAATTTTGCAAAATCTCTTGTATAGCGCCAAATAACGAACAAAATTGTATGAAACTGGTCAAAACGCAAATTAACTAGCGAAATTCCACCTTTTAGTGTGCAAAATCCGGGGGAAAGGTGTAGGTGCCGGTCCAGAATTTACGCGATTTTTGGTGGAGGTTCCGGTCCAGACTGAACAGACGACAACGCAACATCGTTCTGGGAAGCTGGCTACGCAGAAACAGACCGCAAAAATAGCGGTGCGTAAAAGACTCCGCGGAAACAGCCCACCAAAATAACGTCACATACAAAATATTTGTTTTTTCTTGGGAATCTATTCTAAATCGATTCTTAGGTCACAATGATCGATTTTAACTTTTTGGAATCAATGTCATCAATGTGGGAGGCTGCGTTTTTCTTCTTTTCTTAATATTTTGAATTATTTATTTTTTATTCAAATTTGTTTGAAATATTTTTGTGAAAAAACGCAATTTAAAAAAAGGGGGTTTTATCACCATTTCTTATTACCTCTACCTTTTGGGACTGTCCATCTAGTCCTAATATTGACCTGCATGTAATACTAAATGGATAAAAAAATAATTAAAACTAAGCCTATATTACTACAATTTTGAATTTAACCAACCCAAAGTAGGCTACATAGGTACAATACTAGTTAGTTGAAATACGTTATTAGAAATTAGTTCTTAATAAAGTGCAACCCGATTTGAGTAAATTCCTCAATAGTCTTAGTTCAATGATTTCAAGCAGAATAATATGTAAAATATATTCCGTATGGGACAAACTTCTTAACATTAGTATGAGATTGATAGATCTTGACTAAAATCTTTTGAAGACAGTGTACAATGTAGGCTTAGGCCCTACACAGTACACACACATGATGCTGTTTATGTAAATAAGTTTCAGGCACAAAGTATTGCGCACATCACTCACAAGTTCATGGATAGATCACAAAATAAAGGAGATATCTGATCTGATATGTGCTGTAGTGCCTACGATGAAATGAAAGCATAGTATGACATTGAGTCAGCCATTCTACCCACTTGGGCAGTTTTTTTTATAGAGTTAACGCCGGTGAAATGTTAAAATTATATTGCTTTATGCACTGTAACAATTAATAATGTGAAGCAATCAAGCAATTTACTATAAAATTACTATAAATAACAGTTGTCACAAATTTAAACTTCACTTGTGATTGTATAAGGAGATCTATTGTCATGATTTTGTGATCCATCCAATAACGAGGAAATAGAAGGCTGTGGGTGGCACCGAGAAAACAACATGGAACAGACGAGCAATCGAGCAACAACCAGCCCTCTAGTCTGGTAGTTAATTCTACAGTCGCTCCATCTACAAGCTGTGTGTGTGTGTGTGTGTGTGTGTGTGTGTGTATTTATTTATTTATTTATTTATTTATTTATTTATAAAGGGGCCGATAGGGGAGAGATAACGTATTCCAAAAGGATAAGTTTCTCAATAACGATAACCGAAAGAACATAAAGGTGACGGAACATCAAATTGACTTGAAGATATAATGAGAAACAAAAGAATAAGAATGAAAGAGGAAGAGCCTGATGGGCTTCTTCCTTTCCGTCGAGATACTAAAAACCAAGGAGAAAATAAACAATAAACAATGTTAGGGTTTGGGAGTGCAAACCCTATCGGTCACTAAATGAAAACAGAAGGTCCTTACTGGTTCAGTGCTGAATAAAGAGGAGCTCCCCATCAAGGATGGAGCAGAGCGCCTCTCCTATCGCACCATTTTGCCTCAAAGCCGTCTATTGTCCCTCGCCCAGGTGCAAGCATATTCCTTGAGGAGTCGGGACTTCAGACGGGCCTTGAGGACAACTTCGTAGGGAGCAGGCACTCTGCCATCCTTGAAATAGCAGACCAGGAGCCTGTAGACCGTGCTCTTGGCCAACACGAGAACGAAATTGGCAAGATCGATTTGGGTGACAGAGGATGATTTGTCGGGCCAGAAACCGACATACAAATCCCTCAGAGACAGTCTAGGGCGTCCCAGAATGCCCCTGATGAGGGAGTCAGCCAATCGCCACATGGGTGTTGCCTGCCGACAGGACACCAGCATGTGCCACGCTGACCCCTCGACCAGGCACCAGGGGCACAGGCGGGAGGCGGCCAACCCTGCATGATAAAGGAATATGGGGTCAGCTAGACGGTTCTTGTTGAAGCGCCACACCACCTCGGAATCGAGTCCCAAGGATGGTGAGCGGGCTAGGCCTTTCCAGTTGACCCGGTCATTGGACCATTGGCCCTCTGCGGAACCGTCTATGCCAAGCCCCTTGACCATGATGTCAAACAGGATCGACCGCCTGTTGGAATGCGGAAGCAGAGGGACCCACTTGCCGGAGAGCGGGCGGCGGTAAAAAAGAGGCGGTGGCCAGGGCTCAGGACCCGGAATCTCCCTGACCCCACGGAAGCGGAGGCTGCAGAAAGCTCGGATCCTGTTTCCGTTGATTCTCAGGGCTTCGCGAGTGCGACGGGGCAGTTCGTCAAAACCCTGCAAGGAGTCCACCTCCAACCACTCGTCACCGACGAGCATGTCACCCAACGTCTTACATCCCAGTAAAGACCAGGAAGGGATGAAGGGAGTGGTGGCTGTAGGGATTAGGGAAGTCAGAGTGAGTGGAACGTCACGGAGACCCCAGACGGTGGAAGGGAAGTTTCTCGGCTTTGGTTGCAGGGAGTACCAAGCCACCAGAACCGTGCGGAGGAATTTGGACGTGCCCCGGGCTGCAGGCCCACCGATTTGCGGATGAAACAGTACCTGCCATCCAAGACCCAGATGTCGGAACTTTCCGAGGAAGTGCCGGGTCATGGCGTGACAGGGATGGTCATCCAGGCTGGACAGAAATCGGTAGGCAAACAGCATCCGGAACATGGTCACCTTGGACGCAAGGTGAACCAGTCCGAGTCCTCCCAGGTTGACAGGAGCACACAGGTCTCGTAGACGAGTCCAATGCCTCCTGCCCGCCCATACAAAGTTGGCTAGTTCCCCCTGCATCCGGTTGACAAGAGCCGGTGGGGGAGGCACGATTTGGAAAGTGTACCACAACCTAGGGGCCAGGAACTGGTTTGCAACTAGGACGCGGCCACGAAGCGACATGGCAGACGCCCTAAAACGCCACCTGAGTATTGCTGCAAGGAACTTCTGCAGCAAATTCTCTAGGCTCCCGCCACCACGGCAGGGGTGTTCCCCATCACGACGCCAAGAATCTTGGTGCCTTCGCTCGACCAAGCGAAATCGAGTGGCGTGTCCTGACGGCCAACCCAGCTGCCTGCCCACAGGCCCGTGGACTTAACGGCATTAAGCTGGGCCCCAGACTGTGCGGAGTAAACGCCGTACACATCCTGGAGGTGATCGAAGTCCCGGTCTTCTGCGATGAAGGCAGTGAAGTCATCTGCATATCCGGAGACGACCAGCCTTCTCTCCGGTTGGCCCGGCAGACGGAAGCCAACCAGTCTCGACCTGCAGAGTCTGAGAAACGGCTCGGCGGCCAGAGAGAAAAGTAGCCCCGACAGCGGACAGCCCTGTCGTATGCCACGACCAAAAGCAAAGGGTGCCGTCAGGCTACACCCCACCCGCACATGGCACGTGGCACCGGCGTAGAGCGTTCGCAGGGTAGACAGGAAAGACTCTCCGAACCCGAAGGCACGAAGAAGGTGGAATAGATAGTCGTGGTTAACCCTGTCGAACGCTCCTTGCTGGTCGAGAGACAGGACGGCCAGGGGCACTCCCTCTGCATTGGCGTACTCTAGGACGTCTCGATGCAGGTGAAGACTATCGAAGATGGTCCGCCCGGGGATACGTGTGTATTGTGTACTGCGTTATTACAGTAATAAGTATGGTATGCACAAAGACGGAGATAGTTTAAAATTTACTTCAATGAGCAACTCAGCAACTCAGAAACACTATAAAAAGTTTTTCTGCATTTTGATTCTTAAAAATGCTCACCATAGGTTGGAAAATTTCTTATTTTTTTTTTATTGGTTATAAAGAAGCTTATTCATTCTGTAGGCCTACATTTATCATAATTTTATTTACGAGTTACGACTAATAGGCCTAATAATTGAAAAATTTACAAAATTTAAAGTGAAAAATGTAAGTACATCTTGAAATCAAGATTTGTATTTGAAATTCCCCCCCTTCCCCTCTAAAAACAATGTGAATCCTGATCCATTTCATATCTATAATCAGTTTCGTGCAATAACAAGAGTTGAAGTTGAAACAGAACACAGCTTCAAAGGGTAACCTAAGATCTCTATTCCATTTTGTGACTGAATTGAAGAGAGAGAAAAACGGACGTATATATAGAGAATTTTCAGAGTTTGGGCAAAGCCTTAGAAAAAAAGGGTGACAGACGACTGGTAGAAAGAGAGCAGGGTAGGCTTATGTATGTTAGGAATATGAGCTGCGTAGAAAGCAGCACGGAAGGGTGAATGGATTAGTTTGAATCGAGAAGCGACAAGGCAGCGTGTATAATGTTCTCCTGGGTTAATGCGATATTGACGGAAGTTGGTCCAGAGGGCTTGGGAACGTTCATATTATGTTGATGATGTGTTGATATGGGGAATGAGACAAGAGAAGAGGTGCGAGAAAAGATTGACAGGTGGAATGAATGGACTGGAGAGTTGAGGCTACAGATTAGCTGCTTATACTCGTTATTAAATAAGTAAGATTTAGTTCCTTGGAGGCAAAGAAGAAATACAAGTTTAACCAGAAGAAATAAGTTTTTAAGGAGTAGGCGTGACGAAGTTGGACAAGATACGTAGCACAAAGATTCATACGCTCCCAATCGGCCATCATGTGTTGTCGTGTTATCCCGAAGACAGGATTCTCCTTGTGCATGCGTCATGCCATCCGGCATCGCGTCAAGCTCAGACATCGTCGTGTTCCTTACCGCACACCCTGCACAGGCTTGACTGCCATTCTTACTTTGTGTAAATGTTGACCCAACAGGTCATGCTCATGCCCTGTGTCAAGTCTGAACTGGGCAGATGAGACCGTCATGTACTACGTTCTATATCTGAATGGTTTTGTCTTTCTTGATGGTTGATGCTATACTTTGCCATCACTTGTCCTCTGCATCCTCCTCCCACTTTCTCTGCACAGACTTCTTAGCAACAGATGTTAGATGGGACTTGACTGCCATATAATATAAGACAGTTCCTTCTTGGTTTGTGGCATCTTGCTGCCCCTCTTTGCCAAGAAGTGGCCTTCTCATTAGATTGAAGTATGCAGGTACCCACTACAGTATAACTTCTTCCAAGTTCTTTTCCCTCATTATTCAGTCTCTAAATGTGTAATTCTAATTTACATTCCTTGACCTCCAGTTCATCCTTGCTCACAACTGCCTGTATTGTCGCAATTGAGTCAGAAAGTACCACAATTTTATTTTGTACTTTGTGTTTTACTCCCGCCTAAAACAAATTTGGCAGAGGAGGGTGTTTACTGTTTAGCATTGGTCAAGGCTAACCACTTTTCCCTTATTTTTATTGCCGGTCGAGGAGTCCACTCTTAATCGATTCCCAAGGCTCCGAAGTCGACTCCAATATTTACTACCCAATGTCATCACTACCCGGTAGTAACTTTTAAAAGTGCTTCCGATATTGCCTTTAGTTCTCACTTCTCAATCATAGTTAGGCCTACAGCCATTTCTTCTTGCAGGTATGTGCCTTCTCAAATTCTCTACAGTATATTCCTGCTCCAGTATTGCCTACTCCAGGTTTTGTCAATCTGTCTGTATACATGTGCAGCCAAGCCACACCTTTTCAGGATATCTGCCATGTATCAGGGTTACTTGTCTCGGCTCTTCGTCAGAAACTGGGAACAGAGTTTTGGACGCGAAAGGCTGCAGTGGTTGGGATACATGATGAGGATGAAGGACAGGATTCTGAAGATAATTTGAACAGGATTAAGGGGATAAGAAGAGAAGACGAGGGAGTCCCAGACTGAGGTGGGAAGAGGTGATGGAGATGGATAAAGAAAGACGAAACGTAGCTTGAAGCCTTTTTTTTCCCCCTTTTCTTTTCATTTCCCACCCTTTTTTATATTTGATTCATTCATTAAATACTAGGGATGTCAACGATAATCGCATATCGATAACTATCGATAATATCGATTATCGATAATATCGATTATCGATATTATCGCGATATTAATTCCTAGTGATAATCGCGATATTATCGCGATATTAATTCCTAGCGATAATCGCGATATTATCGGGCATCTGCTGCTTCAAATTGAATTTAGCGCCAACGGATGTGTTGATTCTTCAGTTATCACGTGTTGTTGCATCGCCCCAATCACGTAAACTTCTCTACTGCGCATTGCGCAATGGCAGGCGTCAGCTGGCTGTTGCCTAGCAACGACGGGCCCGCCCCCCGCTCGAAGCTAGCCTCTCTCTCGCTTCACCGCTCTTCTCGCACACACTGTCTTGTGGTAGGGGTATCAAGTGGCCGGTTGGCCGCTCCGCCAACCAATAGCCACGCTAGTACAGTGAAGGCGCGCAATTCAAATAGACACACTGCGAGAAACGTGTTTTATATACGCCAATATATCGTGATATGACTGAAGCGACTATATCGGCGCGATATTTTTTGTCCACGATATTATCGCGATTAATCGCGATATTAATTTTATTTCAGCGCGATTATCGATATGAAATTTTATATCGTTTGACATCCCTATTAAATACATTTAATATCATTTTTATTTGTTAACACAATTGTTGTGTTTAAATGCATTGTTGTTGTAATGCTACTATTTCAAATATGTACTAAAATGTAGTTTAATATAGTTTCTGCATCTATGTAATAAGATTTATTTAGTTGTCCTCCTTTGTAAATCAGTTTTTATAACTGAATAGGATAGACGTTAAATAAATAAATAATAATAATAATAATCAAACACCCGGTTCCAACATAAGTCAGGTCGGGGGGTGACGTATCACCAATTTCTCGGGCTTTGGACTTTCAGTGCTTGCTAGCCAGGCTCAACACCTCATCTACTTCGATGTCTTCTATCACAGGCATTTCTACCAGTTCTCTCCATTTCTTTCTATCAACCCAGAGTCTTTCTTCATTAATTCTTTCCCATGATTTCCCTCTTTCTTCAATGTTCCATTTTATTTGGTCCCTCCATCTATCTCTTGGGCGTCCAACTCTTCTTACTCCCCCCCTTTTGGGTTATTTTTTCTGGTACTTCTTGTTTCATTCTTGTTGCCCCAAATACCACGATCTTTCTTTCCTATTTTATTTCGTAAACTTTCCACCCTATTTTGTTTTTTTATTGTTTTTGCTCCAAAACCTTGTCTAGTTTAGGCAAAAATTCAAAATTTTCTCTCTGCTTTTTAAATCTGTGTTTTCCCTTTTCTATAGCCGGCCGATCTTGAATTTTAGGGGGGAAAAAAAAAATAACCCAGGATAATTTTCCTTTTTATAAAATTTCGTAATTTTGGTAAAATTTGTTGCAATTAATTCTCCTTTTACACATCTTTTTGCGCTTTTTGTTTTTACCCCCGGGATTTAAATGCCTGCAGGCCATTTTCCCCGAATTTTTCTTCTTTTGATTTTTTTTTTTTCCGACAAATGTTTCACCTTTTAAATAAAAAAATTAAGAAAGCCCCCCGGGGAGCCCAAAAGTGGGGGAAATTTAATGGTGTAAGAAACAAACTGTTGGGGGAAAAAATAAAAAGGGGAAAAATATTACCGGGCTTGCTAGCCACTTAAACCCGCGGCCAAATTTTTTGGGGGGTTTTAACCCCCCCTAAAAATTTTATTTTTTAATTTTTTTTTTTGGGGTGTAAAAAAAACCCCCTTTTAAGGAAGGACTAGAGATTACTTATTTTAGGCTTTATGAACTTTCCGTATTAATTTATTTTTTTAATCCGCAAATTTTTAAATTTTTAAAGAAAAATAAAGAGACAAGGTCCGACTAGGTGGTTTAAAATTTTTAGGAAGGTGGGCCGGCATACCCTAAAGAAAAAAGTAAGAGAAAAAATTCCACCGTGGGGCCTCAACGCTTCGATTGACCGGAAGTTTTAAATCTCAACGTTTGTTATTCGATTTTTTTATTTATGTTTTTTTTAGGGGACAAGGCATTAAAAGGCAGTAGTTAAGTTATCCCCAAAAGCATAAACCCCAAAACCAGGAAAAGGGGTTTAAATTCAAAGCATATTTGGGGGCAAGCACAAAACATTGTTTGCCCATTAAGTAAAGGGGTTCCTGTCTATTTATTAGAAATTCTTTTTTTTAAACAAAACAAATTTTTTTTTTAATTTTTTTAAAAACAATTTTCGATTTTTTTTCCACTAGGCCCAACTTGTTAAACCAAAAACTGTTTTGTTTTCGCCTTAATATGGTTAAAATGGGAAAAATTTTCCTCATTTTTCTGAAAAGAAAAAGCCAAAAAAATACGAAGGCTAGGGCCCAAAAAAAAGGGGGTAAAAAAGTTAAAAAAGGAAAGGGACCAAAAAATTTGGCGCATAAGCGGGATCAACTAGAAAAACAATTTTAATCTAAAATTTAAATTTTGTTTTTTAATTTAAAAATCCCCATAAAATTCAACTGCATTTATGTAAGGAAAACTGTGAGGGGCTACATTGGGGAAAATAAAAATGCAGAACCTGGTGTTCTTTAAAAACCCACCCAAAATAATCA
Organism: Sweltsa coloradensis; assembly: GCA_024449915.1. NCBI lineage: Eukaryota > Metazoa > Arthropoda > Insecta > Plecoptera > Chloroperlidae > Sweltsa > Sweltsa coloradensis. The sequence continues at coordinate 21,990 of JAMZAV010000708.1, forward strand.
CTTCACCACTAAAAACGGTAAAAAGAAAAAAAGGAAAGCCCCCAAAATTGAGTTTTTAAAAAACGTTAACAATGAAATAGTTTAAAAGTGGGTCAGCCCAAACCAAATCAGGAAAAAATTTAAAGGGAGGAGGGGAATTGGAATAAAACACTGCCAAAAGTGCTTAAAAAACATTAAAATATATTTCAACCCCACTACGGCCAATATAGAGCTGAGACGGAAAGTTAAGAATTTTTAAAACTTACAAGATGTAAGGCCGTCGGCCCCCATCCTAAATAGAAAAAACTTTTTTTAGAGGTTAAAAGATAGAATAAAATAATTGATGATTGGAAAACTATATTTTATTCATAAATTTTATTTTAACGCAATATTAGGGGGTGCGACAAGTTTTTAAAAGTTCGACAAGATTTTTAAAGGCAAACAATTATTAAATTAAAATAATAATAATTGAGGGGCACCATTATATTAATAGTAAACCCAACCTTGTCCTTTTTTCCCAATGAAAAGGGGGGATTTTAAAATAATTTAGGAACAAATCCCCGGGGGAAAAGGCGTTGGGCATGAAACAATGAATGTTTTCTTGTTTCCCCTTAAAATCAAACTATTAAATTTTTAAAAATATTAAAAAAAAAAAAAATTTTCCTAAAGTAGATTAGGGTAATTAAAAAAAACTAATTTGTTTTCCAAGACCATTAATTTAAAAAAATTTTAAATTAAAAAAGTTTTGAAAATTAAAGGGGATTTTAACCGTATAAAAAAAATTTTTAGGAACAGTAAAAATTTGAATTAAAAAAAAATTTTGGCCCACCAAGACCTCCCAAAAAATTGTCAAAAAATACATTTTTCGGCTGGGTTTATCGAAAATTAAAAAATCCAGGAAATCTATTCCTTGGATTTTGTAAAAAAATTTGGATTTTGACGACTCGCAGTATTTCGAAACTCATATTTTTGGTTTTGGAGTTTCGGTAAAATGTGTTACCAAAAAAAAAAAACCATTTTTTTTCGTGTTTGAGGAATTTGGGCCGTTTTCAAAAAATTTATAAAGGGGATTTTTAAAATTGTACTTTGCTCTTTTGGGGCAAAAAAAAAATTTTTTAAAGCCATTTGGTTTTCCAAAACCAATTTTCCGCCAATTTTGGGTCAAAAAAAAAAAAAATTCGTGTTAAATCAAGTTCCAAATATAATTTTTTAAACCATTTAAGGTAGTTTGGGGGCTATAATCCGTGGTAAAAAAAATTTTAGGGTTTTTTAACCCCTTTAAAGACCAGGCGGGACGGGCAGGGGGGGGGGGGGGGCAGGGGGGGGTATCGATATTTCATAAAAAAATAGGCCTAGCCTCCGCCCGAAATTTTTAATTCCCCGCCCGCTCTGCAAAACTTCAAAAAATAGTACCTCAAGACTTTAATCGTTTTTATTCCCCTAAAAAAATGCGCCACTGCGAGTCTACAACACTCGTAAGGGGGTGAAGTAAAAAGCCCCTGCACTGTGCATATGGCCACCAGAGACGGTGGGGTTTTAAAGGGCCCCGGTGGGTGGCGGCGGCGGCTGTTTCCCGCGCCGATCACGGGTTACATGCTTTATCGTTGTTTTTGCCCCAAAAATTAGGCCTATACGATCTGTTTTTTACTGGTCCCCACAGAGGCTGACGTCTCCTTTGAGGTTCAGTGGACTTTCGTAAAGTTTCTTCCATTTTCATCAGCATTAAAGATATTTGACAACCTTGGGTTCACGTCATTTTGATGAACTTGCATACATGAAACCCCTTCAACAGAAAAGGACGACGTTTTGAATCGGTAAAATTTGGCCACCTTCTGCGCCTTGAAAACGATAAAATTTCTCTATATCACACCATATAGAAACGCCCTAAATGTTTTTGTCAAAAAAAAAGAAAAATTTTTTTATTCTTAGTAGGGCCTAAAAACGCGCTTTTTTAAATCACCTTTCAAAAACAAAAAAAGCCGAAAAAACGTTATTTTAACGTATGGGAAACCCCTTTTTAAAACCAAAAATGACGGCCATAGCAACAAAATTGTTGTCATCCCAATTTTAAAATAAAAATTTCTTCTCCCGATGTTTTTCATAAAAGCTTTTTAAATTTTTTCCTTCTATTCATTGGAAGCCGAGATACTATCATAAAATTTTCCTTTTGAGGGTGGCCATTTTAAAATCCAAAATGGCGGCGATATGGATAGAAATTTTTAAAGGGATTTTGTATTTTTGATTTAACTCAAATGAAGAGCCTTTTTCACCAACGTTCTAAAACAATTACATATCGAGATATCAAGCAAGTATTATTTCTGGTCAGCCATTTTTAAAGTCCAAAAAAATGACCGTATGGGTAGGGATGGGCGAACCTTGGTTTTTTAAGTTTCGAACCGAACTCGAACTTCTTTAAAAAAAAGTTTCGAACTTCGAACTCAAACCGAACTTTAAAAAATCTGCTTAAAAACCCAAAACAGGGGGTAGGAATTTCAAGGGGCAATTTTAAATATCTAGGCAAAGGCTATATCCCCCTATATCAATATATTTCACGATTCTCGACGGGATTGTACCTACCCCTTTTGGGCCCAAAGCATCCAAAATTTTAGGCATAGGCCTAACCCTAGCCTGGGAAAGGGCTCCAAATTCCAAAGTTTTGGTTAAATAAGAGCTTAAAAAAACATTTTTTGACACCTTTTATCTTTATAATTCCCTAGGCTAACCTGGGCTAGCCAAACCCTTTAGCCCCTAAGCCAAAAATTTTCCCCTTATGTAGGCCCTACCTAGCCTAGGTCTGGGCCCCTGGCCCATAAACCCAAAACCCTAACAAAGGTGTTGTGAAATCGCGGCCATTCTCGTTAAATCCCCGCAATTTTAAAATTTTATTGGGCCTGAAATGGGCATTTTTATTGAAATCTAACTTGAAAACAAAAGTAAAATGACATTATTTTTAGGGTTTTGTAGCTTATCGACATCGTATTAAGGTGTGTAAACTGGCAAAAAGTGGGTTTAAAAATTGCCTGCAAAAATTTTTTGTTAAATTTGCATATAAACGGGTTTAATCGGTTTTTTTAAACATTGTTTAGTTTCCAAATAAACTTGTTACTCTATAAAACATGTAAATATCGTCGTATTGTCACAGGTCTCGTCTTGGCGTCTATTTAGCACTTTCTCATTTGGGGGATACATTCTGATGTATGCATTAAAATTTCTGCGAATGATTAGTCAACACTAGAAGGACGCAATTGGTGGAGAGTGCTTCCATTTCAATTATCGAAATATCGCAGGAAATCGATGTCGAAGAATAAACTGCCCACCTTGGGGATTTTTTCGCGCGCACAGCGGCAAGTTTAAAGTTCGGAGCAAGTTGTAATTTTGATAAAACCACTCAATTCAAATTTTGAACTCGACCGAACTCAAAAAAAATTTGGTTCGGTTCGAATTTCGAATTCGCCCACCTACTAGGGGGGTCTATGCAAAAGCAAACCTTTTTAATATTTCCGTTATATACATAAAAGGACAACTACATGAACTCTTTATTAAATTGGGAAATTAAATTTTGTGAAATCGATTTTAGGGGCAGCCATTTTTTAAATCCAAAAAGGCGGCTGTGGTTGCATATTTACAAAATTGACGTTGATTTTAATTTTTGTGTTAAAAAAAATAATATCATTTCATAGCTTCCCATGCACTTTGGGAAACCGAGTATGTTAAATTTTATTTTTGGGCGGCCCCTACCAAAATTAAAACTCTGAGCAAAAGTAAACTGGTTTTTGAATTTTCCCGAGTTTCAAGGTTTTTCCCAAAAAAATGGCCTTTCTAAACTCCAAAAAAAAAACCCACAAAATACTAGTGAACCTGACACCTGTGGCCCGCGCAATCGACGAGTGGCGTAAACCAACCAAAGACAATATTTTTTAATAGGAAAATTAGCAATCATGGATGGACAGTGCGAACACCCGTGGATCAACGCCCCAAAACAACAAGGCCCATTCAGAACAACTCTGAATTTTTAGTATTTCTTGCTAGGATGCTCCAAAGTCACCGTTTACAACTCCAAACAGAAAATGTGGATCAAGTCCAAAACAAAGTTAAAAAAAATTGAAATTTTAGGGATCGAACCTTGGACCTTCTGCATTGGAAGCAGATACGCAACCACAAACCTACAGCCACACATTCCAAAGAACCTCTAAATTTGTTTTTTTTTAACCCCAGAGTAGTCCGGTGGGCTTTTAGACCGCCTTTTTTTTTCAACGTTGGGATTTGTCCCCGCGCATGCTGGTTGTCTAGTTCTGCCTACCTTTCCCAAAAGATTTTGAAGCCGTATGCAAACGCCCTTCGTGTTCTGCAGACTTCAATAAATAAAGGGCCTGTTCGGGTTTCTTTGGGCTTTTTTACCCCTGCGCGCTACAAGGGGGCAAAAATTAATACTCAATCCTATTATGAAATTATTTTGTTATTTAAGGTTGATTTTCTTCACAACGTTTTGGGTATATTACTGTTTGGTTTACTAATAATTCAATACGGGTGTTTCAAAACACATTTTTTTTCCTTTTTGAAGATTTGCAAATTCGTGTTTCATTTATTATTGATTGAAATTGATTAATAAACCAGTATGCTGTCAACAAATGATAAATTTCTTATATTGGGAATCAAAACGTCACCTAAAATTTCTTAGCCCATAATAAAAAATTGCGGTCTAAAGGACCGGGTTGACTACTAACGTTACAAACAGGGCGGCATCTGGGTTTTAAATTTGGGGGGCAAAACAAGCCTGAAAAAAGTGAAATTTTTTTAAATTTTTCAATTTTGTTTTAGTTTTGTTAAACCTAGTTTTTTTATGTTTTATAATAAGAAAAAATCTAAAAAGGTCTATGCTGAACTATGTAAATAAATCAAACAACATACAAATCAATCCCAAATTTTAAAGCACACTTAACAATTGTAAAAAATGTAACCCGAGCCATCCAAGCGTCTTTTTGGTGCTGCCTGGGAAGCACCGACTTCCCACCGTGTGGGTCAGGTTTTCCCCTTCCTGTCAAAGGCGCTGTTGTCCCTCCGTCAGATTTATCCAGTCCCCGTCGACCGTCCACTGTGTCAAAACTCACCAACGTACAAGCACCACCCACAAACCCGGAATAATAAATTTTTAGGACTTTGAGGGTTTTCTTAACCTGTACCATAAATGATTTGACAAGGAGAGTGGGTAGGTACATAGTAGGCCCCTTAGGCCTATAGGACATAAGAAAAAAACGGTTTTTCCGTAGGGGGTTTTTCGTAGGTGGTTCTTAAGAGGAGGCTGAACGGAGGCAACAAAAGCACGCGGGTTAGGGGTTGTGATTGCAGATGAACGGTTTTTTTAATTACCAAATTTTTTCATGAAAGTCAAAAAAAGTAGGCCAAATTTTTAAGGATTCCATATTGGTTGCAAAAAGAAGCCCAAAAAATCATTGCAAGACATCAGCCAAAAATTTGAAAAACCAAAAAAAGGAAAATTAAATTTAAATTTGGAAAATTCCCCATTAGGTTTAAATAAATAGAAAAACCCGGGCCGGGCTTGTCTTTTCGATTCGAAACAAAATTACCAGCTGCTAACATTTATTTAAAATTTGATACCTATTCATTTTCATATGAAAAATTTCCATTGCAAAAATCTGTAGCCTACGAGTGGAATAAATTCCCCAAAGTTTCCAAAAATTGAGTACCCTAGGCCTACCTACTGCAGAGTTTCACAATTTTTTTTTTTCAAAATTATTACCGGGCCTACAAAAGTATTTAATTGAGGATACGCGTATTGGGGCGTCGTAGCACCGTGTGAAATTAGGGGGGGCAAATTGAACCGGTCAAAATTTTAGCTAATTGGTCAAAATTTCATCAAAATTTAAAAAAAAAAAAACATGTTTTTCTTGTAGATTGTGGCAGGATACTTTTGAACATTGTCTCATATTCAAAAATCTAGGAAACGCTAAAAGTCCCCTGCGTTGATGGATGAACTTTTTTAAGTTTTTAGTTTGGGGGTGGGGAAACTTAACTTTTGCAAGTGCTTTTTTTTGCTGCCTACGCATTTTAGGTGATTTTTTAAAGTTTCTTTTGTTTCTTGCAATTGATATTATTTACAAAAAACTTAATTTTTAAAAAAAAATTTACTCTTTTTTTTTTTTTTTTTTTTTTTTTTTTTTTTTTTTTTTTGTCTTTTTTTAACCTAAGGAAACGGTACCACTGTTTAAAATTTGAAGGACCCCCCCCTAAAGATTATTGGGAAATCAAAAAAATTTTTATAAAGCTTTTTTTTTTTGATTTTTTTGGGCTTTTTTTCACTTTGGGGTTTTTTGACCAACTCTAAAGTTCATATTATAATTTGGGCATTGGTTTAAAAGGGATTAATTTGAAAACAAAAATTGAAAAAAAATCCTAAATAAAGTTTTAAAAATTTTTTTTTTTTTCATTTTTCCCACCCAATTCACCAAATGGTGGGGCTCAAATTTTATAAATGGAACTTAGGTTTTGGGAGTTACAAAAAGAAAAAAAAAACAAACAAAAAAAAAGCAAAATTTTTTTTGGAAAAATTTTAGTGAAATTTAAACTCGCTCAATGCTAGCCAACAAAACAAAGAATTGAAAATAAAGATATCCCATGCAAACTAAAATTTTTAAAAAGCTATCCATCAGGGCCGGGTTTAGCTTTTCCCTATTTCCCCCAAAAAAATTATTTAAAAATTTAAAAAAGCCATTTAAATTTGGTTTGGAATTTTTTAATTTTTTTTTTAAAAGGGAAAATATACCTTTTTGGCCAATTGAAAGGTAATTTTTCTTTTTTGGGTTTCAAAAAAAAAAAAAAAAAAAAAAAAAAAAAAAAAAAAAAAAAAAAAAAAAAAAAAAAAAAAAAAAAAAAAAAAAAAAAAAAAAAAAAAAAAAAAAAAAAAAAAAAAAAAAAAAAAAAAAAAAAAAAAAAAAAAAAAAAAAAAAAAAAAAAAAAAAAAAAAAAAAAAAAAAAAAAAAAAAATTTTTTAACCAAAATTTGGCCCCCCCCGGCTTTTTCCCATCAGTAAAAATTAAAAAAAAAGAATTTTTGGGGTAAAAAACAAAAAAATCAATTTTTTTACTGTTTTTAAAGGGGTTTTCCCGGGGGAAATCAAAAACAAAAAAAAAGAACGAAAAAAAAATTTTAAGTCTAATAATCATAAAAAATCAATATATCTAAAGCCTCCTGAGTTTTTTTTGAGCAGAAGAATAGAATTAAAGATTCGACTACAGGCTAACCTCAGCGACTCGAGACTCCTCTTCAGTTAGGCTTTTGTTAAATAAATGATTTGGCAATGATCGATTTAAAAGAGTTAAAAGTGTTCGTAATTGCCATCACCATGCGAAGCTTGTTTTTATGTTCATCTTGAGTCTGCAGGCGCGGTCATCTGATGATGGGGCTAATGATAATGATGTACCGACTCTAAGCGGCTGGGGCCCACCCCTGACTTTGAGTTTTGTGTTGGCTTCGAAACTGTGTGAGCGTGGCGCTCGGCTACCACTTTTTTTGGTTTGATTTTTTTTTTTTTTTTGGGTCGGATCTCGTTTGAGTGGGGGAGAAATACTTTTTTACCATTCTTTTAATCACCCCCATCATTATTATTTATGTCTAATCTGTTAACGACGTACGATTTTTATTAACTTTTTTCAGTGTAAATTACTCGCAGAAATAAGGCCTTTTTTTTTTCCCCACAAAAATTTGCTTATAATATTTTTGTTTTCTCACACCGTTATGGACAAACAACTAACAACAACACGGGGTACATTTTTTTCATTTTTTGTTTGTGATTTTTTTTAGCGTCAAAAAGTTACCCCCCCCCCCCCCCCTTCTCATCGTAAACGATTCTAATCTCTGCACCACGCATTATGTCAGTTATTGGTTTATTTTGGTGCACGGCTAGTGCACGCTGCTGCTCCAAAGCAAGCTTGTTTGCGCTTTTTTTTTTTTGTTTTTAGAACACTCAAGGCACTTTTACCTTTATACTGCAAGCACAGTTGGGGCAGTTTTGATGGCCATCAGCACACGGTGCAACCCGGGATGTGCACATGTCAGTTCCAAAAACCGTCTTAATCGGGGGGTTTGGTGTACCGACAACATATATTAATTTGGTTGAGGTGCAGACATCCTTTCGGGCGAAAACGTGGGTGAAAACATGCTAAAATCACTTTTAGGATGGTTAGTTACTCACTACTACTAATACTACTACTCCTCTCTCCTGGTCTAATTCGCCAATTCAATACAGGCAACGATTTTGCACGAAACGGGTGAATGCCCTACACATTCAAAACTTTGCATGGATATTGAACTAGAGTTCTTCGACAAAACTTAGAATATATTTGTAATATATGTGTAAAAGTTAACGGGGAGTTCAGGTCAAATTGGCATATTTCATATTAATAATTGTACATTCATAAATAACTATTGGTATATATAAGTAAAAAGTGAAGATAAAAGAGATTACGCGTGTTATTAGTCTTAAAAGCCAAATAGTCACTATATTAAACTTCTTGCTCTTTGTTATTTCAAAGATTACACCCGTTCAAGTAAATGTGAGCGGAGCCCGCGGGAAGTATGCACGTTATTTGCGTGTCGTGTACGTCTCTCTCTATCTCTCTCTCTCTTCTCTCTCCCTCTACTCTCTCTCTCTTCCTCCTCTCTCTATCTCTCCTCTCTCGCTCTCGCTCTCGCTCTCGCTCCTCGATCTCTCTCCCTCTTAAGTGTTTCGTTATAGTTTTAAGAAGATTACAGAACGATGTCTCATACAATTGCTCATGATTATTTGGCGAGCCAGGCATCTGTCAAAAAGTGTTGGTGCGTGGTAGATGCTACGCAACGAGAGCGTGTCAGGCAAGGGACGCACCTCCGATAGAAGAGGTGGTCAATACCGGGACAAGCACAATATTTTAAAATTACTTGACAGCAATTAGCAAAGTATGACATTTCGGCAAGATATATCTGGCGCTTTTTTTTGTCTAGCGCTGTGTGTCCGTCGTGAGTGTAGTGGTCGGACGAATTATTAAAATATAACAATGCAACCTTAACTTTAATTGTGAGCGAGTGGCCGGAGGAAATATTTAACATTTAACCTTGTTTAAGTTATGGATTACTAACGCTGAATTTATTATTATAACAACAAGTAGCCTATTAGCGCCAAACTTAAAAAAAGTATTGAAATCCCACACTACCAAAAATTGTAAAAAGCTGCCAAGCCTTTCACACCTAAAATGGTTTGAGATATACTTGAAGAAGCCAAAGCGACGTTTCATTCAGCCGTTATGCCCGACAAAGTATTGATATCATGTTGCCCTGTGACTACCGGCCAAGCAATGGATTTCAACGTAGTGTCCTGCTACAAAGATAATGGATGGAACATAAAATTACAGTCAATTCATAAATCAAAGTATTCAATAATAATAAAAATAACACTAATAAGCTTGGCGCAATTGAAAAAAAAATGTTTCTACCTTGTGCTAAAGCTTCTCCGTTTCTTGACATTTCCCCACAACCACACAGTCTTCGCCAGATATATACTACCGCAAAAGCCACATATTTCTTTGCTGTTGTATTGTACTTGTCAAACAGTCGTTGTTATTGCATGATGACCTCTTGGTCGGAGGTTCTCGAACTTTGCCACCACGCTCGCCGTTTGTCATGCGACAAGCTTTATTAGTGTTATTTAATATAATTTTGAATACTTTTGATTTATGATATGACTGTAATTTATGTTCCATCCATTATGTTGTTGTACAGGAACATACCCGTTGAAATCCATTGCTTGTGGGTTAGTCACGGGGCCCCCCCCCCCCCCCTGCAAATGATATCAATACTTTGTAGGGCATAACTGCTGAATAAACGTCGCCTTGGCTCTTCAAGTATATCTCAAACCTTTTAGCGTGTGAAAGGCTGGCAGGCCTTTTACAAGTTTTTGTAAGTGTGGGATAAAAAGTATACATGCAACGAAATGACAGGTGACAAATGCGCTCAGCCGGTTTGAACGTCCGTCAACATATCTGATTCAGTGTTCTCACGAAGCTCCGGACCGCCGGGCGGGAAATAATTCCCTGCCTGCCCGGGAAAGAAAAAAAAAAAAAAAAACACAAATAAAATGTTTTACCAAACGATTTGCGATTAATAAACTCTAACTGTCCAGTTTCGTAATACGTCCCATCTGAAAACACATAGTTGGCAAAATGGCAAGTCATCGCTACGATCGTGAACATTCACTGCAAACCAAGGAGCACACAAAGTGAACAATTTTAAGCAAATTTCCCCCCCATTTTTATCGATCTAGGACAAATTTGAAGTACGTACTAATAAAAATGAAGTCATCAACCACACAATGTTTCACAGTTGTTTATAAGTAATTTGAGAAGCCCTACAAATCATAGATAATAGACACTTAGAAAGAATAACATCATTCCCTGTATAAGGGCCTATGTAGGCCACGCAAGTTGTGCAATAGGGATACAGTAATTCACATAGGCCTACATTAGAGGGAGAAAATAGGCTCTAGGACTATTATTTCCAATGAAATTTGGAAAATGTCATACCATAAACCAAAACTAAAACCAAAGCATACTTAAAAGGGCTTCAAAAAACCTCTAAAATCCACCAAAATCGAATCTAGGATCTCAATTTTTCGGTGGGCAAGACCCGACCCCCACTATTTTTGGTCATACCTGCGCACCGGCAACAATGTTTATTGAATACCCAGTGAACATTTTTTGCGGGGGAAAACGGTACTGATCTGATCAACATTTCTCAAAAGTTGAACTTGTTCAACTTCTTGTCAACATATTGCTGTGGTCGTCAATGTTGATAGTGGTAGCGGTACGCAAAATAATACTGCACTTTTTGAACACGGTTTGCCACTTTGCCACAGTTGTAGGTTGGGGACCAAAAGTAAATTTTAAGATGTGGAGTAGGCACTCAAAATTTCCTCTTAGAATTCAAAAGGCGGCATTTTCAAACCGATGTTCCAGGATTACAAAAATTCTTGATGGTCCTAATAAATCATGTTTTGGATCGTACGTATATTTCCGACTCGAATAACACGAAACTAATGTCAAAACATAAAAATCCGGGTGAAATCTAGAAGGTTTAACATCGATTAGTGCATTTTCAAGAAAATTCTTTCAAGAGTGGAGTCGTTAATCGATATATGTTTTTTTTGAAAAAACGCCTTTAACCCTACCCCTGATAATGATCTTGCAAAAAAATTAATTATGATTAAAGTTTAAGTTTAAACCGAAATTCATTTTTTTTTTCTACTTTTTGGCCAGTCATTGCGCGGCAACCAGAGGTGCTCAACAGGTGAGTTAATGATTATTGTGCTGATTATAATATGCTGCTCTTTTTTAACGCGGTTGGTTGCACTTGGCTCCGTTGAAGTGGTTACCCAAAAGATTTTTTTAAGATTTAGATGCAATAAAAATTCCCTTTCGAACAAGATCGGCCGGCGTCTTTTGGAAATGACCTTTGAACACAAAATTTTGATCCAAAACGACGGAATGATATCATGTTTGGTGTCAAATCCATATGAATTTGAGCCAAGAGAAACACGATTTGATCCAGTCAAAATATAATGATACGACAGTTTACAAATTCACTACTGCTTTATCACAAAATTCGACTAATTGAATAGCGTATTTAGTAATAGAAATAGGTATTTAAGATTGTAATGTTTAAAGAAATTATTACTCTTCATGCCGCGTTCTTCACTAACTTCACACATTGCTCTCTTGCAGAACGATGGCCTTTGGAATTAAAAGAGTACACTGTGTCACAATCAGTGAAATGCACGTGAAAAATTCTGAGTGCTATGGTCAGTTTGCCTTTTTACCTTATTGCCGCAGCTCCATCATTTGCTGAACTCGAAGGGGGACAAGCTGATTTTCGTGCGGTGGAAAAATTCATCCTAATTCAATCCCTGTTGCGATGCAATGCATAGTTAGAGAAACAGCTGCTCATCAGTCATACACTTTTATTCGTGTTGCCTGCAGACGTAAATTTTAGTTAAGCTGTCGAAGATCTTTTTGTTCACGGTCTTTAAGGTTTGTGAAAAGTATTCTACAACATAATATCCTCCCTTACAACCTTTATACAGATTGATGCCATCTATTTACAAGAGAGTTAATGTGTCAACACCGGTCCGGCTCACTAACACCCGGCTGTCAATTACCTACTTATCTATCTCGCTTAATCCCCCAAGAACGTTATACCAAAAATTCTAGAAAAACACTGTCTTCGAGTCGAAAAAATGCTATAATTAATCAATAAGTGAATAATGTTATTTTTTGTATTATAATGAAACATTAAGAATCCACTTATAAATATAAGTACCTAGCTTCTACGAAATACCCACTATAGTGGTACCATTTATTACATGTATTTTATACATTATATACTTCTTTATAGCACTACACTTATATCACTTGGGATTTGAATACTACATAATTAGTATGACATACCAAGATTCAACGTACATCTGCATCTAAACCTGAATTGCCATAAAATTTATATGCGCCTCATTTTTTATTATTACCAGCTCTCTAATGTGGGCATTACCTTTATATTATGTAATTATTTTATATTATGTTTGTTTCTATGTTATGTATTATGGATCAATGAAGATTGAAGAAAATAGTGCTAAATGTTTGAATCTGAAATCATGAAACTCTGAGCGCAAGTGTCTTCCCTAAACATAGCTGGTATGGTTGAGTTGTTTGCTCATGTTGTCGGAAGAATACTGGGGTTCATCTTGGGGCGGGAATAAATTGTCAAATCAGCGAGAGTAATGTGTGAGATAAAAAACAAGAAAACCAAGGAACTATGCGGTTTGAGTGCGATTTTTTGACTAGGTTAAGCTACCCATTTTTAAGTGTCCATTGGCCTAAAATTTGCTGAGCTTCTCAATGGCCCAAACTCAAATGCGCGCAGTCAGGTGTTCATAGAGTGTCTTTTTTTTTTTTCACGCTCCAGCTCTCCGTGGGTGCAGGTGGCCAAAGCACCCCATGAGATAGATTTGTTGTCAGGAGCTGTGCACCCACACAAATCATCATCACAAATCGGTAGTTCTTCGCGAATCCACACATACGGAATTGAATGGTATCATATGTTATATTATTTTTCAATGTGTACAACACACAATTGTAGTAGGCTGATTCGAAAACTACGCAAAGGCCCCCAGTGCCCAACCACTAGCGGGGATGTAATGCATAATCTATCACCCAGTGAACTCATGGTTTTGGAGGGTTTTAAGTTTGACGCAGAAAAAAAACTACATTATTTTGGTAATGCATTCAGCCACAACTTTTTTCTAAAACGCACCAAAACGTACTAAAAAACTGATTTTAAAATTTTCGCCGCGGCGCCTATTTGTTGGGGGCCTTGCACCCCCCAATCGAACCCCCGGTTTGTGTCCCCATACTGCCTCCGGGATATCTATTTTAGCCTCACCAATAAAAACTTCCCAGAGCCCCACTGCTCTACCCCATAGTTTGTCAAGTTTGAGCACACACAGTCGTTCTGAAAAGTTGGCGCCCCTGCAGGTGTTGATGCTTTATGCTGAACGGTTGGTAATACATACAAATTTGCATGAATGTGCTGGAAGTATCCTTTATGTAGATATCACACTTGGTTGCAAATAAGAGCCAAAAAAAGTGTCCAATGGAGACCACCTAAATCCAAAACGCAAAAAAAAAAAATGGAAATCCAAAACATAGATTTCCAATTCTAGAAATTATCACCAAACGTTTATATTTCGTGAAACCAAAGTAACCTGCTAGGTTACCATAGATTTAATTTCGTGTGTTATATCCAGTATTCAAATGCCCGTTAAAAATAATCCCTGATACACTTGTAATAAATTCCCGAAGTTACCAAAAATGAGGAAATTACGGAGATTTTACGATTTGTGTATTCAACTTTAAGAATTAATATAGGAATACGCGTAACTGATCTCATGGATTGATCTTGATAAAAAAGTTCGTGTATAATATCTAGATCCGACGTAATTAACCGTTTACCCGAAAAGAAATGAAAAACAGAAAACTAAGTTCTGAAACTCGTCTACGAGCCCGCCTCAGCGACTCCCGCTAACAAAGTCACAAAGTAACCACAATGCCAAGTAAACCTCCAGTTATTAGAGTTTTAAATTCTACAAAATACTAAGTTTTCAAATTTTTTGTTATTTTCCTTTAATATTGAAGTAATATGTATTTGAGAGTCCAGTACATACGAAAAGACTCTCAAACACAGATGAATTTTGGAAAAAACCTGCAAGAATTTTGTTACTAAGATCAACATTCCAAAAAATCGCCGCCCATCTTGGATTCGAAGGAATTTTTATTGCCTCCACACCTTAAAAAAAACTTTTGTGGTACCAGCTTCAACTGAGCCAAGTGCCAAACCATGTTAAAAAGGAAGCAGCAAATTAATCAGCACATGTAATCATTACAACCTGTTGAATCACCTCTAGTTGCCGCAGCAAAGACTGGCCAATAAGTAGAAAAATTAATTTCCATTTTAAATTTAACATTATAATCAAAATTAATGTTTTAGAAGCAATACAGGGGGATGTAAAGGAGTTTCTACGTGGACCATCTAAGAAGAGTTCTTTGAAAATACTACTAACTAGATGTAGAACTTCTAGAATTTCATCCGGATTTTTATTTGACCATTAATTTTCGTGTTATTCGAGTCGGGCAAAATACGGAAAACGATACCAAAACATGATTTATTGACCACATCAAAAGAGGTTTTGTACTGAGGGACAGCCGTTTTGAAAAAATGGCCGCCCATTTTGAATTCTCAGGAAATTCGAGTGCCTCCCACTATCTTGTTATAATATTAATTATGGTCCCACCTACAACTTGTGCAAAGCGGCAAATATATGTGTGTTTCAGAAAAGTGCAGTATACGTTTTTTCATTGGTGTACCGCTAACCACTATGAGTCAAAAATTTCAGTTAGTGTATGACAGCTAGAATCACATTCCTATTGCTAATCTAAAATATGTGTGTGACAACAAAGTTGCGTCACAAGTTGATAATGTAACAAGACTTTAAGGAAAGGTTTAGAAAAAACTCAAAAACTAGGGCTGGGCTACACAAAAAATTTAGATATGGTTATTGCAACAGTGTTGGGGTCGAGTTGACATAAATGGAGTAAAATCATCGCGCACGACGTCAAAGTGCTTTAAAAACGGGGTCAATGTGAGATCTCGACACCCCCCGATTAAACATGAACATGTAGCGGAAAAGTAGCGAAGCTACTTTTTCGCGTTAGCGTTAGCGATAGCATGCTACTTTTTAAAAGTAGCAAAAAAGTAGCAAAGCTACTTTTACTTTTTTTTAGATGTAGCGACGCTACATTCGCGCTACAGAAGAAATATAGCGCACTACTTTTCCGCAACATGTTCACGTTTAATCGGGGGGTGTCGAGATCTCACATTATCCCGTATTTAAATGCCTTTGACGTCGTGACGGATGATTTTAACTACATTTATGTCAACTCGATCGTGATCTATCATTCAAAGCACTATTTTCGGGTTTCCATTGTGATAGAAGGCGTTTTTTAAAAGTTTGCTTGGCTGGGGCCCTAGTTTTTAGAATTCTAGGCCAATGATAACATTCATATTGCATTTCTTTTTTTCAACAACGTGTTTTTCGGGAATCACGCAGAGGAATGCGAAAAAACAAATTTTCGGAATAGGCCAGGGTCCCGTACAATACGATAAACCCCGGAATGTCCCGGGGAGGGGGATATATGACACAATCACTTCATTAATACCCAAATTCAGACGATTGGGCGAAATTATTGGGGCGGCTTATGCTCTAAATCAATAATGACTATAATTACGTGGATACATCTTTTTTTTACGCCCCTAAAATACATCAAGATCTCACCAATTTAAAAAATCCTGCAATTTTTTGGTAAAGTCAGCTCACACGAGTGACAGATCGGCGACCCCAAGGCATCCTTCGGGACGAAAGGGAGAGGGGGGAGGGGGGGAGGGGAGAGGGTGTGAAAATGAGACGGGATTAGGGGCCGGTCTACATGGCGAGCCATGACGTGGCGCGGGGACTTTTTACAAGTTAGTTTGCCCGTGCCGTTTTTGACTTTGGGGTGGTACTGGAACTGCTGGCGCGAAAACTTAAAAAGTAGGAAATTCACGAAACGCTAAAAAAAATTGTAGCATCTACCGCTACAATATGCCCCCTTAATAAAGTAGCGCGCTACTGGCTCCGCTACACGTAAAAGTAGCATGCTACATGTAACGCGCTACTCCCCAAGACTGCATATTTCTCACCAGAGGCCATCATTGGACGTCTGAGAAGTCTTGTGTTGAATGAGTGCTGCGATCTTCCAAGCGTTATTTTACGCACCAACGTTCAAAGCAGAGTCAAGATTCTTCTTTTTTCTGGAAACAGAAATAAAACATAAATAATAAAATAAATAATAAATAAATTGTATTTAGAGTCTACCCACTCAGTTAAATAACTGATTTTCAGTGGGGGACAGTAAATCAAAGCGACTAAGCCTACCCTGTAGGCCCCGACGCAATCGACGAGTGAGCGATAACCAACCAAAGATCGATATTTTTAATAGTTTTTTTAGCCATTAAAAAGTTAGTATGGTAGCCTCTGCTGCTTCAGCTTGAATACAAATGTACCTACAGGATGAATGCATGAATGAAGAATGAACACTTGGCGCATATCAGCATCCAGTCACCCATCCCGGCAAAACTATCCCACCCGACTAGGGCCCAGTGGCATAGCTACTGATGGGAATTTTTTCAAAAAAAACTTTTTTCAAAAACCCTATTCTGTGTTTAGGAAAAAGGCTTATGTTGCTAGTATGGTAAATAATTGTTTTTTACTTAGACCTATCTTGGGGAGGCCTAACATAATAATTGTTGACCACAGTGAAATTATTGAGCCACTAGCAACCCTCGAAAAATCCACTTGCCAGCTCGCCACTGGTCAGTTACAAAAGTCTCCTGGCGAGTTGTCAAGTCCAATCCCTTGTCTCAAAACCACTTGGTAAATCTGTGAATTTAAATCCACGCTATGTAACAATTTATTTACCCAACATCGAGCATCAGCAGTCCTTACGAGAAAATTAAGTTGTCGGCACTATGAGTAGTAGTCCCCCTCCCCCCACCCCCACGACCCCTAAAAACCAAACCCTTAAAACCTTGCCAACTACAATGAGCAGGTCAAAAGCTCGACCCATAGATGTGGGCCTTTTTTTGACGTGCCCCAGGGGGTTTGGGCACTTGCGCTTGCAAACAAAAAAGGAAAATTTGTGTTAAAATTTTTGAGGGAAAAGAGGCAAGCGTGGAAAACGGCAAAAATACCTGCAATGAATATGACATATTTAAAAATCTTGCCCCAAAACCATGAGCTTTTTTGGGCCCCGGTCGTATCGAGGGATTCGGGTAAAACGTGCTTTGCGAGACTAACCCTCTGATTTTAGATTTTTATTCATTATATTTTGTGTTCAGTGTTTTTACTACCAAGCAGAATGTCAACCGATTTCAGTCAGGTACAAGCAATCTTCAATGCAATATTGGCTTCAAAATTTAACCCTTATTCATGACTGAAATTCACCTGAAAACGTGTTTTAGGCCATCTTACAACCTGGGCACTTTTCCCAAATAATCTCGACTACGGTGATTAAGCCTCCGGCAGTGACCCCAGACTACCTATCTAACCTCGTGGCGAGTGAAATTTGTACCAGGCGAGTCCATTACCTCCCGATTTTTCGAGGGTCGGCCACTAGTGAGTAAAGGGCACAAGTGTAGGGTAGACCTAAATCTATGAGGTGTACCTAGGACCGCGGGCATATGTCACTACTCACTACCATCATTGCCAATATGGCGGACAACATTTACATTTGACATCGCAGCTACACTACCTCAGTTAGTAATTTCACCAAAAACATCAATTAGGATCATTAAAAGTTTAGAATGCCACAAAACCATTATCGTTAAAATAATTTCTACACATTAGCAGCTTATTTTTAAATTTATTATTTCTTTTAGGTTTAAATCGCCCCAAAGAATCTAAACTGATTTTTTTAAGCAGTTTTAGTAAACTCTCCGGATTATGTTTAAAAAATTTAGCGCAATTGTTCAGCGATTCGGCTGATTTTCGATGTCTACACGCACACTCAATGAATCACGGAAGTGCCATATTTCTTGAATGGAAAATCCTCAGTCGCTTCGCTCCCTCGTCTAATTATTAAAACAGACGCGCTTCGCCCCCCCCCCCCCTCCCCCAATCACCCTAATCTACTTTTCCCATCCGAAGACAGTGTTGAAAAAATTGGCCAGTCCCAACCGAACGGCACTCTTTCGGTTGGTGATCCCCAACTTTTCATCACTGCAATATTAGGGGAAAGTAAGTTAGGGGAAGTGGGGGGGGGAGGCGCAAAGTGCGTATGTAATAATAATAATAATATTTGGATGAGCGAAGCGAAGACTTCAATTTTACTGACCCCCCAAAAAATTAGATCGGGTGTTTGTTTTTTTGTTTTTTTTGTTTTTTCTGTCGTTTGTTTGCTCTCTACCGGGCAAACGGCATATGGGTCATTCTCCAGATAAGGGACAAAACGAAGATGAAAAAAAATTATTCTAAAGATTATTTAAATTACATCTTTTGCACATTTACAGGTTCTCCTAATATTGCTTACGGGCAATCCCTAGACCCAAATATGATTTCTAAAGAATGCAGTAAAGACGTCTCAAAAGTAAGTAGAATGTAAGAGGAGCTTAATAAAAGAGCGGATTATTTTTTTGAAATTTTTTTGACGGGGCTAACCTCAGAAAAACAATTATATTCAAATTTCTAGAATCGTTGCTAAGTTCAAAAATTGAATTTTGAGCAGCGGGTTTTTTTTATATTGTTTCTCACTCCTTTATCTACAACCTAAATAAAAGGATAATTTTTTTTATATGGGTTTTAGGCGTTTGCACGATTTTTTCCTTAAACGGTACAAAATTTGAAATTTTACCGGCGGGGCGAAAAAATTGGGGCACGCAACAAATCATATAAAACAAAAAAATCTTTTTATTTAGGTTTTAGATAAAGGAGTGTAAAATAATGTCCAAAAAACCCCTGCTCAAAATTCAATTTGAACTTTAGAACGATTTCCAGTAATTTTAAAATAATTTTGATTCTGAGGTTATGTCCCGTCAAAAAATTTACAAAATAATCCGCTCTTTTAAATTTAAACCCCCCTTACATTCTACTTACTTTTTAGACGTCTTTACTGCATTCTTTAGAAATCATATTTGGGTCTAGGGATTCCCCTTAAGTAACTCCTTATGCTAGCAGAGATCAAAATTGTGTTTTAAGGATTTCTAGGGCCGTTGAAAATCTCTTGCTTCCACAGAGTTGTTGCATGGAGAATTGCAGTGTAATAATACTAGGAAAACGCTTAAGTCCCGCCGCGTTGTTGGTTGAGCGTAATTGGTGCATTGAGCTGCCATGTGTTATGCGGATTTCCTGTTGTTCTGTGAAAAAATCATTACTAAGTTGAAGATTTTTTTTAAATTTATTTAATTTAAATTAAAAATAAACTTTAATTTTTAATTTTTTTAATTAATCGTAGCCTAATTTTAAAAAAGAAAAAAATCGTAAAATTTCGATTTTCATAAGAAATAATTATTCGATTGTGCTCAAATTTCACACGAATATATTAATTCATAAAATTAAGGTTCTGTGAAAAAATAATAACGATCGGATAAAGCATGTAGGTGCTATAAGCCAAAGAAATTTTAAAAATCGAAAAAAGTCTAAAATTGTGATTTTTTAAAGAATTTTATCTTTCGATAACGCTCAAATTTCACACGAATATATCAATTTATAAAATTAAGGTTCTGTGAAAAAATTATTACAATCGGACAAAGCATGTAGGTGTTATAAAACGAAGAATTTTGTTAAAAATCGAAAAAAAATCGTAAAATTGCAATTTTCATGAGAAATAATTTTTCGATTGGGCTCAAAAACGTGGCAGTTCTAAGTTCAGAGATTTCAAAGGCCTCCATAAAATTTCATCGCAATCGGAGTATCGGTTTAGCCGGAATCGTGCGGACAAACAGACAAAAATACAAAAAAAACATTCCGGATTTTTTTCTCCAGTGTAGTAGAATGGAATCTTCGCTTCACTCGCTATGCTCATCCAAAAAACCAAATATTTATACAAAATAATAGAATTCTAGTACGGTAACAAAGAATAAAGTAGGCAATTTAAGTTGAGACAGCCATCAGATTTTGTAAACATGTAAAAATGCCAAAAAATCATCTCCGTGGACAAAATCAACTCCATGGTCTTGCTTTGACCATAGAGTGCAATGATGACCACGGAGCTGATGAATGTGTGCATATTGCAATAAACAATATCTCAATTTTGAGGTTATGAACATGTGCTTTTAGATAAGTTCTTTACTCAGTGGTAGGCCTATACAGTATACCTAGTTAAAAATACACCCCAATTAATGTTTTTGATTAATCTCTACAATCTAATGATGTCATGGAGTTGATGATGAATAAATACACTCGCTAAGGTGATCATATTTTGAAAGTTACAAACCGGGACAACTTAAGTGTAAAAATATGTACTTTGTACTCCATGGACCATTTCAGGGTATGGGGCGGAGCCCCAGCCACTGGAGGCGTTTTTTTTTTTCCGAGGGATATTTGCGACAAATGCCCAGAAAACAGCTAGTTCTAACATGAAAATATGAATTAAAAATGGTTTTAATATGAACATTTTTGTAGTCAAAATCTTTCTAGTGGATTAAAAAGGATAGTACAAAATAAAATGCAAGCACTCAGTGGAAAATAATGTGTGTAATGTAATGATGTGGGCATCATACTAATGAAATCCTAATCAATAATAATAATAAAGATAATTTAAAATGCATTGAATTTGTATAATAGCATAAATTTTGTCTGCACAACGAAAAATTAGTTTAGGGATGTAATAAATCAAAAACGTAGTTTGCTTGCATGATTAATACATTTTCATTTTTCATTATCTATAAACAATATCAATGCAAATAATGACTGAGAAAATTAGTGGAGTGCAAGTCTTGATTTTTTAATTCGAGTTGAGTCCAAGCACTTTAAATAACTCGAGTATCGAGTTCAATTCAAGTTCTTCGTCTGTTTTTAATTTCACTATTACTCTTTGATTTACTTTTATTTATTTAACGTCTATCCTATTCAGTTAAAATTGATTTACAAGGGAGGACAACTAAATAAATTTAACTACATAGATGCAGACAACAATGAACTCATCATCATCATCATCATCATTATCCATTGCCGTTTCCTGCTTCTGGCAGGGTCAGCTTGGGTTAAGCAACAAAATTTCCCACTTCTTTCTATCCTCCCACAATCGTATCTCTTTCACATCTTCCCAGCTTTCTCCTCTTGCCTCCAAGTCTCCTGCTACGATGTCCTTTCATCTCTTCCTTGGTCTACCCCGTCTTCTTCTTCCTTCTTCAATCCTTCTTTCATACATTTTCTTGGGTATCCTATGTTCCCCCATTCGTTTCATATGTCCATACCATCTCAACCTTGTCCTTCCTATTCTGTCACTTAACTTTTCTACGCCTAGCATTTCTCTAATGTCCGTATTTCTTATTCTATCTCTTCTCGTCTTGCCCACTGTGCTCCTCAGGAATCTCATCTCTGCCGCCTGTATCTGACTCTCCTCTCGATCTCCCATTGTCCAGGTTTCTGCTGCATATGTAAGGATCGGTATGAAATAAGTGTGGTGTCATCTTACACTGAATGGGTATTTCCCTATCCCACACCAGGCCTTTCACACACTGGTAAAAGTTACTGGCCTTTTTTATTCTGATGTTAATCTCCTTTTTAATCTTTCCACTTTCCATTACTTCACTTCCTAGATAACTTAAAACTATCCACCACTTTCAGGGTTTCTCCTCCAATGTTTATCTGTGCTTGATAATTCCCTGGGTCCCCTTCTCCTGGCATATTAAACAACCTCACTCTTTATAATGCTTATTTTCATACCTGCTTCTTCTATGTTTCTATTCCACAAGTCTATATATCTTTGGAGTACCTCCTCATGCTCTAACCATGCCACCAAGTCATCGGCAAACAACATAACCTCTACATCTTCCATTGCCTCCATCTTTACGCCTACCTTGTTGTGGATGTCATCCATCACGATTTTGAATAACAGAGGTTACAACACACTTCCCTGCCATAGCCCTGTTGTTATTTGGAACCACCCTGACAATCCAAATTGTGGTTTCACACAGCTTTCACAAACTTCATACATACTTTTTACCCTGTCTATTAGTCCATTATCCACTCCTTTTCTTTCCAGACTCTCCCATACCACTTTCTTTGGCACACTATCATACGCTTTTACTATGTCTAAGAAGACCATGTACTCATTCTTCTTCCAAGCTCCTAACTCTCAAACAATGAACTACAGTCAAGTAAATATTTGAAATTCAGAGTTGTTCTGAATCTAATTACATAGATGCAGACACAACAATGAACTTCAGTTAAGTAAATAAATAAATTCAGAGTTGTTCTGAATCGGCCTTGTTGATTCTGGCGTTGATCCGCGGGTGTTCGCACTGCCCATACCACTGAGTGCTATAGGCCTTTCCTATTAAAAATATCGATCTTTGATTGGTTATCGCTCACTCGTCGATTGCGTCGGGGCCTACAGGGTAGGCTTAGTCGCTTTGATTTACTGGCCCCCACTGAAAATCAGTTATACGCTGTATAACTGAGTGGGTAGACTCTAAATACTATTTTTTATTTAAAAAGTAGGGCCTAATATTAGCTTACAACAACAATGCAAACACAACAATTTTTGGTAACCAATTCAAAAGGATATTAGGCCTAAAGCATTTAATTAATTAATCAAATATAAAAAGTGGTGGGGAAACAAAAGGAAAAAGGTAGCCCAAAGAAAAGAAAAAAAACAAGAAAAAAAACATAATTATTATTTGAAATTGTTCCAAGTCAAAAACTGATCACAGCAATGATACGTGACACCTAGTTCAAGTTGCAAGCTCCACCAGTGGGCGGCAACCAGACAATTTAGGCAGAAAAAATCATTGAAAATAAATTGATTATATCATAATCAAAGCAATAATGAACAAACAAAGAGAATAGCTTTTTTTTGGTTTATTTGGATTAAGGACGCGTCAACCGTTAGGTCATAATGCACCACTCTAACCTAGGGGGGGGGAAGAGGAAGAGGGGCCCATGCTGGTCAGAACCAGCCACGGGAATGGGGAGGAAGGGGGGTTTCTCACGTCGCGGTCGTCATTGTCTTTATCATTGTTCGTGGTGTCATTGTCTTTGTCATCGTCGCCGGGGGGTCGTCAAGGGAAGGGGGGCAAGGTCCCCGGCGACGATTGCCAGAGCTTGCCTCTAGATTCGGGGAATAATATACTACCCTTCTTACTAGCTGATGTTTGCAAGGTGGACTTTTTCTCTTGAATCGCCTTTTACGATTAGCAGAGCCATGCTCTGGGCCAATTCTACCCCGGGCCCAGACGGGGTAAAAGAATAGGCCCTACATAAAACTTTATGAAGAGAAATTAACATTACACAAACACACAGACAATGACCACAAATAAATAGTAAAAATCAATTCTCCTTTGTTGTTTGATTCATTATCATTGCTTCAATTTTACTTTTAAATTGTACAATTCCTAGCTCAGTAAACTTGCTTGTAATATCATAAGAAATTGAATTCCAAAAGGATATATTTATTCTTTTACAAATATGTTCATACTAATTTTAGTCGTTTATATGACTATATTATGTTGGCTCTAAAAGTGAAAGAGTAACATGTACCGGTAGGCCTAATGTTGAAAAAAAAATTATAAACATATTTTAATTGTTTGTGCCAAAAAAAGTTCAGAATTTCTAAAAAGAACACAAATTGAAATTTGTATCAAAAGACTGAGGTTAGTATTAGGCCTATGGATATCAGGGTTGGTAAGGTAACGCCAAGAATAGAGAACGATTTTTACGTGTTCACACTAGCGCGCGACCGGCACCTCCACCAAAATCATTAATAATACTCGCATACCCCCAGAGAAAATGAATTATCTTCTTGGAAGAGGAAGAACTATTAGGCCTACACCACAATGTTATTACTGTTAGTATTTAGGCCTATCAGAGGAGTGTATAGGGCTAGGCCTATTTTCAAGTAGAAAAATATTATCCTTCCACACGGTACAGACCGGGACACTTCCCCTCCACAATTGCAAACCGGTAGGCTACAAATACGTCATTTTAATGAGTCTCTCGGGACACCGGTACAAGTGTTCTGAAAACGGTACTGTACCGGTCAAACCGGCAAGTCTGATCACCTTAACACTCGTACATTTTATTCGGATGTTTTGAGTTATAAAACACTTTTAACTTTCACAGTTCATGGAGCACCATAGGCCTACATGTAAATTCAAAATGGCAGCTATACCTTTACTACAACGTTCATATTGTACATGGACATTAAGGTACCGTACGTAATGGTAATGAATTGCTTTTTGAAAAAAAAAGTTGAAAAAGCTAGCCAGAATCCATATTATAGGCCCTAGATAAAGGTAAAAAAAGTTTTTTTATGTAGGTATGTAATAACAATAAACAAGTGACAGGGTGTTTTTGATTTAAATCGATTTGATTTAAATCAGATTTAAATCAGATTATTTATTTAAAAAAAATCATTGATTTACGGTACATCAAATGTACTTTCTCGTCAACAAACACAAGCGTTCTAACTGATTTAGGCAAAGTTTTCCTTAAAATAATTTTTGAATTATATTTTCTGAAACGCTTCTGAGAGTATTTGATCCCCATACCAACTTGACAAGTTTTGAGACACTGATCTAGGTGCCCGTTAGGGCGCCGCAGCCAAGCCGCGGTGCGCTACACACTCAAGCACCTTATACACCGAGCAGAGTTGGGGTGATTTCGAGGTGTTACCCAGCCGTCATGTAACGTGATGTGAACTTGAAAACTATCACAATCGAGGGGATTTAGGTACCTGACAACACATGCCAAATTTTATTGGGGTACGATTATTCCTTCTTGGTGAAAAAATGGCTTGAAACATGCTCAAAATCACTTTAAGGATGTTAGCTACTGCTACTGCTAACATCTAATTCGTCAGTTTCAATCGGCCCGCGATTCTGACCAGACGGGTGGGGCTACAATGTTCATATTTTACACGGACATTAAAGGTTATATAATATAGTCTCTTTGAAAAAAAAGTTGAAAAAGTTTTGGAAGGCTTCCAAAAAAAGGGTTTTTAAAAAAAGCCTTATACACTAGGAATAAAATCAACAAAGTAACTATAGTTACTTGAACTTGGAGGTACAAGCAGAGTTAGGCGGGAAAGGCGTACGTAAAAAAATAGCGGACTTTTAAAAAATTTTTTTCTTGTGGGGAACAAGAAAGGTGTCATTATACTCTCTAAAACAAACAGAAACCGTACCTGGCCTACCCCAGTTGAAAAAAATTATTTATAAAAAACAGTGTAGTCAAAAATTTCCATTAGGCTAGGGATAGATAAAATAAGACTACATTAATGTTTGACAAGCCCTAGGCCTTTTAGCCAACCCCCGGCCAGACAACCTTGTTCTGACACCATTTTTACAAAAACTAGTTTTGATAAAGCCTAATGCAGATAAACAATGGTATGATAGTCCTAGGCTATTCCAAAATTTACGGCAATAATAAGCCTTTTCTTTTCTTTTAATAAACTCACGCAATTTCCTGTCACTTTTAATGAAAATGTAAAACAAAAGATGGTGAAAATTTTCAATATTCTTTTGATTATCTGATGATTTACATGGCTGTGGATGCAGTGAAATGGGTGTAAAATAACATTAGTTGTGCGTTTGTTGTTACATGGGAAAGTTTTAATTGGATGTGAGTTGCCTAGACTTAACCAGTCCTTATACCGTCGTTATACCATGGTTATATACACCTATACCCAGGATGTACATGAATCCGGTCCTAGATATTTTACATCTTATTGTTATTGCTAATACCATAAAAATTAAATCAACTTTGATAAAAATATTATATTTTAACAAATAATTTTGTAATGGAACTTGAAAAAGTAATGAGATCACACACATAACAAAAACTTGTAGAAATACAGCCAAACCTTACACACTCAAAAGGAATGAGATCTAAAAAAAGGGCCAAGCTCATCTACCCTTCCACATTTGCGCATTCTTAATTCATAAACGTACAGTGTCCCATAACAGCATCCTCGAAAAGCTTGGCAAAATAGAATTTGCATGTTTACGTTTAAATTAATTAGAAAAAAAGAACTTGGATAAACTATTACGTTTAAATTAATAATCGCAAATTCTATTTTGCCAAGCTTTTCGAGGATGCTGATATGGGACACTGTACATTTATGAATTAAGAATGCGCAAATGTGGAAGGGTAGATGAGCTTGGCCCTTTTTTTAGATCTCATTCCTTTTGAGTGTGTAAGGTTTGGCTGTATTTCTACAAGTTTTTGTTATGTGTGTATTGTTGAAATCAACAAAAATCTGATTTGGTAAATCCAAAAAAATCCAAAAAATCTTGATTTAAATCGAAAAGTTGATTTTCAAATACGGTAGGCCTAAATCATGATTTTTTTTTTTTAATCAAAAAAATCACACACCCTGGGGCCCGAGTTTTGAAAAATGCGTTTGCAGCCACAAGCCACCGTCAAAACGTAAACCTATCCCACCCCATTTCGGTGACTTGAGTAAAATGCAAGTTTTGAAATCAAAACGTACGTTGTGGGATAAAATGGGTGTTGCTGTTAGTCATCGTTGCGATTGTTCCGAAAGAGTCTAAGCTTTGTGAATGTAAAACATCCCCCAGCCAAACAGAATTGAGCATTATTACGCCTAGCGCTTTGCACCAAAGTGCAAAACATTGCCTTGGATTACGATGGCCGTCATTAGTGTAGAATGTTGATTCTCGAGTATATAATGACACATTGTTAGCGTAATTCTAGAAAATAGGTAGGCCTAGGCCTAATACATGATAAACAAAAATAATGCTTCAACATAAACATCTATTATTACTTTCTAACAATGTTAAATAAAGCATCATTCACAACTAGGAAGTTCTAAGGCGTAAGGCGCAAGGCCTTAGGCGTAATAATTTGTATTGCCGAGTATGTGTTTCAATCAGAACGTTCACAACACGTCCAAAGTCGCAAGGAGTAAGGTTTATGTCGTAACGAATTGCCCAAAATCCAATTCTTACGACAGCTTTCTTACGACAAGCCAATCACGAACAAGGAAACTTCCCACTCCTGCTTATTTCATTCCACAGCTGATGTACGCGTATGCGCAATACGCAGGAGCAATGAAAAATGGCACGGTTGTTGTAAACGCCTAGCATTTCTTACGACTTACGCCTTAGACCTTGCGCCTTACGCCTTAGAACTAGTTGTGAATGATGCTTAACGAATGACAAATAATAAATCAAAGTCACGGCCATCTAAAATGAAAGCATACATTTCCTGAAGTTATTAAAAGATGCGTAGGCCTAAGTGAATCATAGGCCAATGGCATCACTAATGATCAAACCACAAGCTTTTCGGCCATCCGGCCTCACGGCAATAAGGGAGCAAGGCCAAGGCTGTACTGCCACCCGAACGGAGCGTCGGAGATGTCTTGCACGTACGTATCTGACCGCTGATTACGTTAACCATGCTGTGCCGAGCCGACTGCCGTGCCGTGCCAGCAGCATCATCGAATAGTGTACGTATGGTCTGATTGTCGTGATAAATGTAGCTGCGCCCGTAGTTACACAAAAACCCGGACATTTCACGCTTTTATGAAAAAGCCCCCCGGACTCATAGACAGCATACGAAAAAGAGGACATGTCCAGGTTTAACCGGACGTATGGTAACCCTACACGTGACCCTCCAAATCACTCGGTTTCAGAGGTGACTGCAAACGTAAATTTTCAAAACTTGGGTCCCTGATGTCAAGTAACAATAGAAATTTGACAACAATCACCTACAATGCATTAAAAAAGAACTTGCAAAGGTAAAGAGATCCCACGCAAACTAAAAACTTAGAAAACAGCTCATCCATCAACACGACTAAAAAAAGAGTTCGCGAAACGGCCTAGTGTAAAATATACTACGCGCTTCGCCCCCCCCCCCACTCTCCCCCTAACATAGGCCTACTTTTCCAACGTTGGGGAACACCAACCGAACAAGGCCTACGCCTAGGGCTAGCCCCTACCGTCTTCCCTAGGCCTAGGCCTAGTAGGCCCAAGCCTTGTATTAGCTAAATTTTTGTGAGAATCATAACCTTACCCTAGCGGCACTTCTGTCGTTGTGGGTGGGCCAACTTATTAACACTGTGATTTCCGTTACAAAACTAGCCCTACTTAGCCCTACGTAAGGTTAGCCGAACTTAGCCTAGGGCCTAGGGCTAGGCTAGCTAGGCCTAGCCTAGCCCCTAGGCTAGCCTAGCTAGGCTAGCTAGGCCTAGCCCCTAGGCCTAGAAGGACTCACATAATATATTACTTGTTAACACTAGGTCTAGGCTAAGAATGCAAATCCAAATCCACTTGGAAGCTTACCAGAACTAAAACGCTGTGACCATTCCAGCAAAACTATAAGATTTTAAACAATATAAAATCTTAATTTTGGGTGGGTTCAAGGTGCTGGCGTGCGTGAGTTGAGGTTTGAGGTTAGGTTGGGCACAGCTTAGTGTGTGCCAACCTAGATAATTTACAGAAACTCAACTTTAAATTCATTTGGCAATCTATGTCGAAATCAATGTCAATTAAACAATTGAGAGAGTTTAATTCTTAACTGATACGAAGTTATTTACAGTCACAATATGTTAAAAATTCAAAACAATTGAATACTTTTAAATTGTTTAATAAAGCTTAATTTTGTGCTGTTGTTGGTACTGTCATTTTAAGTGTTTTCTTATGCCAACCTCAACACTGATGTTTGGGATTTTATACAAAAATATTATAATAGTTCGCGCTTGTGCAAATCGTAAAATCTTCCTTTTACAACATCATTGTTTAAAAATAAGTTATTTTTGTCTTTGGAAGCAGTTTTAATGTCGAATGACTCATTCAAAATGCAATCAATGGTTTTAGAGGGATGGAGTTGTACTACTTTTTTTACAAAGGTGGCCATGGTGCGCGGGCTATTTTTTAAACATGAGCGGGAAAGCTTTATCTCCACAGCTTGTTATGCATGCAGCTTGAAGCATTCACAAAATATGAATGTATTTTCTATGATTTTCTAGTTTATCACTTTGACACTTTTTGCGATTTTTAGTAGAAGGTTAGTGGGTGGGGTGAGGTGGGCGCGAAGCGCGTTGCCGAGGCGACATACAACCTACAGGGTTGGCTTGGTCTACTTTAAATTAAATGTCCCCCCACCCCCTGAAAATCAGTTCTGTGACTGAGTGGTTAGACCATTGAGTATATAACCATCCTTAGCGCTCCATACTCAAAGCTACTACTGCTACTACCGTCGCTCCTACGGTCTAATTCGTAAGTTTAATCGGCCAGCGATTCTGCCCAAACGGGTGGAGCTACAACGTTCATATTTTAAAAAGTTAAAAAAGTTTGTTGGAAGGCTTCCAATTAAAGGTTCTAATATAAGCCTTTTACAAAAATATAATCAACAAGAAACTATAGTTACTATATTAACTTGACAATGATCACCTACATTGTTTACAAAAAATAAGTCGGCACTAGATATTTTAAATTCTATTGTTAATTGGTTATACCATATAAATTAAATCGACTTTGATAAAATCATTGTATTTTAACAAATTTTGTAATGGAACTTGAAAAAGTGAGATCCCACATATAACAAAAGCTTGTAAAAAAATAACAGCCAAACCTCACACAACCAAAAGCAATGAGATCTAAAAGAAATGCCAAGCTTATGTACCCTCCTACATTTTCGCAATCTTAATACACTAGGGAAACGCCAAAGTCGTTGTTAGACGAGTGAGTAAGCCATGTGTTGAGTACCCGGTAACATTACTTTTTTTCCCCATCTTCGGCCTCCCTAGCCTATCGTAGGTTAGAGTGGCGCTTTATGGTCTTACCGTACGGTCTTACAGTTGACGCGCCCTTGCACCAACTTAACTTTAAAACCCTATTATTTATACGAATATAATTATCAAACTTACCTAAATATACAAATGTTGCCGGGTACTCAACACATGACTCGCTCACTCGTCTAACAACGACTTTGGCGTTTCCCTAGTCTGGTTGGCCAAGGCGCCCTTATAGCCGAAATGAGGGAGACGTGGGTTCAATCATTGATTAAAGAAGGCTATCGCGATAGGGGTTTTGTAGAACTATGCAAGGAGGCCAGGGAAAACTGGGTACCAAACAGGGAATATAAACCTAATGATGATCCTCCTTACTACAATACTCATATAAGGGCACTAAAGAAGAAGGGAAGGAAGCTATTCAATAAGTATAGAAGAACAAGGGATGAGAAAGACAGAGAAAATTTTAAAGAGGTCGAGAGGAAACTAGTTAGAACTAAAAGGGAGAGATGGGAGAAGCATTTGACTAACATGATGGATGAGGAGGATAAACAGGGAAGCTGGAATAGGATGTATAACTACGTAAGGGGAAAGAGAGGAAAAAGAGGGGGCTTACCAGTTCTAAAGGGGATAATGGCACTCTACTTGTGGATAATAAGGATAAAGCGGAGGCTCTTAATAAATACTATGCTGAGGTCTTCCAAGATAGAGATAAAAATAACAACAAGGGACTGAGGGAAGGAAGGGGAGGTGAAGAAATCTCGGTGAACATTGATAAGGTGACTAAGGTGATAGCCTCACTAAAGAGAGGGAAGGCCCCGGGTAATGATGGCCTCACGGGAGACTTTCTCCAACTGGCAATGGGGGAGACGGCACTGTACATGTGTAATATAATTGAGGCTTCACTTGAGAAAGGGGAGGTGCCTGACAGCTGGAGAGAGGCTATTGTGATACCTGTCCACAAAGGGGGGGAGAAGGGGAAACTAGGAAACTATAGACCAATATCTTTGACATCAGTGGGGTCGAAAATCATGGAAAGGGTAGTTGGGGATTATATAAAGGGGATTATAAGGGATAAAAAATGGCTGAATGAAAGCCAACATGGATTTAGGAAGGGATACTCATGCGAGACGCAGCTCATGGGATTGGTTAATGACATTGGTAGCTCACTTGATAAAGGGGAAATAGTGGACGCAGTGTTCATTGACTTCTAAAAAGCTTTCGACAAGGTTCCACATGATAAACTAATAGGGAAGCTGGAGGGGGTCATAGATGACCTATGGGTAAACAGATGGGTCAAGGAATTTCTTAATGACAGAAGACAGAGGGTGAAGGTGGGGGTGGACCTATCAGACGAGGTGGAAGTGACATCAGGGGTGCCCCAGGGGAGTGTGCTGGGTCCTCTTCTGTTCGCAATATACATTAATGACATAGCAGACAGAATGGGAGCGAAGGTAAGGCTTTTTGCAGATGACTGCGTTATCTACAGAATAATCAAGGTAGTAGGGAACGTAGATGACCTGAAACAGGACTTGGATAGGCTTGGTGAATGGGTAGTGGGGAATAAGATGAGCCTAAACGTAAACAAATGCAAATGGATAAGATTTACAAGGAAGAGGAAGGTACAAGGGTTAGGGGATGGATACTCATTAATGGGGAATGATCTTGAGAAGGTGGAAAAATTTAAATACCTAGGAGTATGGCTACAGAGTAAGCTAAGCTGGGAGGTCCATGTGAATGCTACCACAAAAAAGGGTTTTAGATGTCTGAACTTTGTAATGCGAACATTGAAAGGAGCCAGTAGTGAGTTAAAGGGGCACGCTTATAAAACGTTGGTAAGACCTGTTGTAGAGTACGCTGGGTCTGTATGGGATCCATAGGCCTATAGGAAAGGGGAAATAGAGGAAATTGAGGCAGTGCAGAAAAGAGCGGCAAGAAGGGTCCTAAGGAAGGGTAACAGGTGGAAGGAGGAGGTGATAAATGGGCAGCTTGTAAGGACATATGATAGTGTTACAACCATGGTACAGGATCTAGGATGGGAAAAGCTGGAGGAAAGGAGAAGGATCGACAGATTAGGGAAAATGTATAGGGTGACCAGGGCTCATGAAGGTTGGGGGGAAATAAATAGCCAACTAAGGAGGGCAAACTATGTTGCCAGAGGGATCACAAGTGGAAGTATGAGAGGGGAGCATGGGCAACAGACATAGGCAGATACTCCTTCCTGGCTAGAACGGTGGTCGAATGGAATGGCTTACCAGAGGGAGTTGTGGAGGAGAAAACCGTTAAAGGCTTTAAGAAACAAATGAAGCTGCTGCCGAAGGTAAATCCTGAACAGGGTCTAGGGAACAGGCAAGACTAGATCATGCCCATGATGGGATATGAAGAGAGAGAGAAAGGGGAAGCTAAGGGCAAGATGAAAGAAACTGGGCATGTAAAGTGCATAAGTGCAAAGGAGTAGAGAAGAGTGAATAAGGCAAGCCTAGAAGAAGGGATAGGCCTACCCTATGTAGAAGGGGAATGACTAAGTATGAAGGAACAAGGAAATGGAATTACAATAAGAAGGAAGGAAGGAAGGAAGGAGATAACAAACCTACCACCGACTTTAGTCATTTGTAGGGGAAGAAACCAAATACCAAATACCAAATAGCCTTCTTTAATCAATGGTTCAATCCCCTGGTCGAAAAAGATTTTGTAATTTCTGGATTGTATTTTAAAAATTTTTAAACATGTTTTGAAATGCATATAACGCAGTGTAGTCCATCTAATCATCTGTGACAATACTATGGAAATCATAGCCAGTACGAAATACGTGAAAATATTGCAAGGTTTACTCAATCTACGAGCGGAATTTGGGGGTACCTTGACGTTCAACATTCGATAGACCTTGCATGAGCACGGCATTTCACAGCCAGGTAAATAACAAACAAAAAATATTTTTTCTCATTTTATTGTCGTAAATAAATTTCTACACATTGGCAGTCTATTTTTCAGTTCATTATTTCTTGTAGGTTTAAATCGAAATAGAGAGTGCTCATTTTGTTAGCAGTTCTCAGTTACCTGGTCGCGGATGTCCGTTTAAAATTTCAGCTCAATCTATTTGGCCGTTCGGCCGTATGGTATCGGACAGACATACATACAGACAAATAACACGGCCAAGGCCCGATCGAGACTTCGTTTCGCTGCGCTCACTCGTCTAATAAATTCACTTTGCCCTGTGACTGTATCCTTGCAATGCTTGGCAAAATAAATTTGCTCAAACTTTTACATTTAAAACAATAGTTGCAAATAAAATTTGCAAAATAAAATAAAATAAAAATAAAAAAGCTTGACATTTCTTTTAGATATTGCTTTTGATTGTGTAAGGTTTGGCTGTTTTTTTACAAGATTTTTGTTATAAGTGGGTTAATACTACTTTACAAAACATTATCCTAATGATTTTGCAATGGGACTTGAAAAAGTAATTCCACACATACTAAAAACTTATTAAAAAGCTCATCCATCAACGTGACTAGAAAAAGCGTTCGCGAAGCGGCTTAGTGAAATGTCCCTTTGCCGTTTTTGAAAGGGCACGAACATATCGCTTTGAAGGATTTTGTTAAAGTTTATGTTTGTAACTGTAACAAAAAACGTGTGGGCAACTCACGAGGTCAGGAATGTATGCCGGTCATTCGAAGGGTTCCGACTTCTGTTTAGGAAATTTTTTGTATGGTGGCTCGCAGTCGCGCCTTCAGAGTATATGCGTTTGCAGGACTGATACAGGGTGCAGTATGTGGGTTGTGGGGTAAATGGTCAGTGTACTTTTCGATGCGAAAACACTATTATCAGATAACCAATGCACAGGCATCCTGTAGAAAGCAATGCACAAGTGTCAACATTGTCAATGATTCGTGCATGAGGGAGAAGGGAGGGGTTGTGTCTAAAGAATATACAAATATTCAGTGGCGGAACTAGCCGGCGGCAGGGCCCGCTTAGTAAAATAAACAAACTATTTCACCCAGTTTGGAAAATATTGTATTTGTTTTCGTTGATGAAATGACCGTTTTGTGAATCAAGCGGTTTGAAGGTGAAATCTAGCGATTATTACAACACAACAACAACACACAAAAACTACATTAGTTTGGGATTGCATTCACCCCACAACTTTAAGCTCAAACGCACCAAATGCACTCTAAAAACCTGAGACCAACGAGCCACACACAAGACCAACGAGCCACACAACAAGACCAACGAGCCACACACAAGACCAACGAGCCACACACAAGACCAACGAGCCACACAACAAGACCAACGAGCCACACAACAAGACCAACGAGCCACACAACAAGACCAACGAGCCACACACAAAACCAACGAGCCACACAAAAATCATACTTGTTGTACCTTCACTTCACACCGTATAGAAAATTAATTATTATTAATATTGAAAAATCGTATATGTATTTGTATATTATTTTTAATGTATTAATCTTTGTGTGCCATAATGTATACGTTGTAATAGGCTTTGTTAAAACAAAAACACTGATCCATTGTAATCTTGGCAACCCACGCATATTCCTTAGCTCCTTGTGGTTAATCCCAATACCAGGGAATCTCACAGATGAAATAATTCTTGGTGTTCTCGCACTGGCCGTCTTGCAGTTCAACGCTATCAGCGTTAATGTATATACGCAAACAACTTGAGCCGCTGGCATCGCTCGGATAGCCAGAGCTCCATTTCAAAGAGGATGGTTTCGACCACCCTTTCCCTGCAAACATAACAAATCATGTAAAACACTTATTTTACACCGTTATATATTTGGTTGTGTGTGCTAGTTTAGATTGCCTGGTGATTTATGATTTCTGAGATTTTTCGAAATGTAAAAAAAACATGATACCCTACAACACAATCACAAAATGTGCTGGAATTGTAAAACTTTTTAATATTTCTTACTAAGTTTAAACATCGAGAAAGATGAGTGAAGGTTGGCTTAATTAAAGAGGGACTTTAATGTAAGAGCAACAACAGCAACATCCTAAAACTAACTCCTATTAGAATTACTAACACATAATAATATTAATTTTATAAAAATATCCAAAATAACACACGGACAAGTTCCTATCATAATATGCTTATTTTAAATAACATATTTTTGCAATAAACTATGTCACAATATTTAATCCTCAATAACCTTAGTTTGGTACCGATATTGGTACAAATATTTAGTTTTTTTACTTATATTTGCTAATATTAATCACTTAAATGATTAACAGCAACCAAAGTCATCTGTAATTTCAAATTACAGTTTAGATTAGTTCAACATAAATATTTTAGCTAAGTTTATTTTGTAAGTTTTGTATTTCACCATGACTTTCGGCCTCCCCGCCTGACACCCAACCACCATTGAGAACACTACCAAACTTGAGAGGGTGCAGAGAAGGGCATTGCATTTCATACATGGCCGTAACCTGCCCCCACACTGTGACCAGAAGCAGGTTATGCCAATGACCATGCACCTGCAATACACCGATCTGGTGTTTTTTTTTTTAAATGCCTCAGTGGCGCCACTGATTTTGACGTGTGCGCGCGCATCATCCAGGGCCGCGTGTTGAGAGGCGACGATAGTAGGCACCCCCGCCTCCAACCCCCTCCGGCCAAAGGAGTGCTCGGCCGACGTGCTTTTTCTTTCCGGGTTGTTAACCCATGGAACGACCTGCCGCCCGCCCTCAAAGACTGCCCAAGTAAGTCATTTCCCTTCCATGTGTAAGGAGTACTTATGGGAGAACCAACTACAAGTGCCATGTTAATCTTTGGTTTCACGTGCTTTACAAGGCTCTTCGCGGCACAAAATTTCTACAAAGATATTAAGTGTTTTAGTCAAATATTTACTAGTGTCGACGCATTTTCTTCTTGTTAGAAAATGTAATAACAACATGGATAAACAATAAAATAAAATTATATTTTTTTATTTTTTTATATTTTTAGTCTAGTTTAGTTTAGTTTAGAATTTAGATTCCTAATAGACTCTACATACCAACTTCAACTAAAATACAAGCAGAGTATCACCTGCCGCCATCTGAAATCACTTATGCTTTTTTTGAAACTATACAATCCCACTCTCAAGTATTTATACTTACATGGGTTTTTCTCTCATTAGAACCTTCTTACCTAAATGGTTATTACACCTGTTTCACTCTACACACATCTATAACATATCTCGTCTCATCCCTTTGTATACTCTAGCATAGCTTACATTAGTAACATTTTTTACCATTAAATGACAATAGATACTGAACAGTAAGTACCATGTAATATTTTTATATCACCATAAAATGTATGTATTTTTTATAGCTCATAGTAAGTTAAAACTGTAAATGATTGAAAAATAAAATAAAAAAAAATAAAAAAATAAAAAACATTTATTGGGATGGTTATAACCTCACTTAAGTTTTAGCCCTCGTATTACAATTTTTATTTTCAATTAAGGCTATTCGACCGCGTTTTTCTATTTTCTAAAATATGCTACCAAGTCAAAATATAGTGAATGGCTTTGAAACCTGGCTATTTTAGAAAATCAAAACTATTTTTTTCAAAATTTTCTGATCCGGTACACGGCCAATATCGCCACCTCAAAATAATTTCAAACTTCAATTCGCCAGGGCACACCATTCAACGTAGGGTGTTGTGCTTTTGTGACATTAATTTTCAACTGGTTTTCTAGAGGCTGACTGAGAGAAAAAATATTTTTTTAAACAATTGTCGTTCCTGCGAATTGTTTCGTTTGGCGGTACAAATCGGTACAAAATATCGCCAAACAAAAAATTCGCAGGAAAGACAATTATTGTTTAAAAAAAATCTTTTTTCTCTCAGTCAGTCTAAAACCAGTTGAAAATGAATGTCACAAAAGCACAACACCCTACGTTGAATGGTGTGCCCTGGCGAATTGAAGTTTGAAATTATTTTGAGGTGGCGATATTGGCCGTGTACCGGCTCAGAAAAATTTGAAAAAAATAGTTTTGATTTTCTAAAATAGCCACGTTTCACAGCCATTCACTATATTTTGACTTGGTAGCATGTTTTAGAAAATACAAAAACGCAGTAATTTATGGGTACGGTATACACTCTTTTTTATTAAAGTACATAATTATGTACATGGGACATTTTGCACAAGTGTCACCAGTCACACTTAAGATTTTTTTGAAAACCATAATACAAAATTGAATCAGTTGTTCAAGAAAGGGCAGTTGTCCACTTTTGGACGAAAATTAGTTAGGTATGAAAATCAACTCTTCATACATAGACACACGTTTTGACAAGAAACGGCATTGGTCCCTATAGTGCATGTGCTGCAGAAATGAGTCGACCTATTTCGTTTGTTCAAGAAAGGGCATTAGTCCATGGACTTGTGCCCTTTCTTGAACAAATGAGTTGTCACAATAAAATATATTGTCGCGAGAGTGTACAGAAGGCAGTGACAATCGAGGCTTAGACCTTCAAGAATACCAACATGTCCACACAACAGACAGTAACGTCCAAGACACAAACTTAACAGTACTTAAAACCATTAAAAGTGTTATCCATAAAAGTATGCAACATTTCCATATTTTCAAAAAGGGCATTAGTCCAAAAAGCTTATGATCTCATTAAAAAGGTTTTTTTCTATTTTATCTTACTATTTAAATACTAACTAGTACTCAAATGTGTTGTAACACTATTCTATTATAAAAATTACAGTATTTTATCAATTTTTATATAAAAAAAGTACGCAACATTCACATTTGTTCAAGAAAGGGCATAATTCCACAAGGTTTATGCCCTCATATGAAGACCCTAACATTTTTTTTAAATTCTTTTTTTCCCATTACATAATGTCAAATACTCAAACTTATTATTGACATGCTTAAATTGTATTTTATATTAATATATAACAATGGATACAGTTTTTTGTTGTTTACTCAAAACTATTCTTTGAGGACTCGTGCCCTTTCTTGAACAACTGATTCAATTATGAGTTTAACGATTTGGGGTTTTGGGGGTTTTCTAAAGAGACCAAATTCCAACTATATTCGTGAATGGTTTGTTTCTGGCCAATTTAACAATTAGTGTTGATAATCTACTCCCTGAAGGATTGTCTATTACATCCTTGCTCGGCGACTATGAATAGTTAAATAAACATTGAATGGTTCCTGGCCGAGCGAATAGCTAGTTGCGAAATGACAAAATGTGTCCTGTTCAGTGTTGTGACTAGATAATTTATTTTCCATCTAGATATAGAAAATCCTCCAAAAATTTATCTAGATAAGATAAAAAAATAAAAAAAAATAAAAGATAAACTGTAAAAACATTATCTAGATAAAAGATAATAGATAAAATAATGATCTTTATCATTTTGCTTAGATAAAAGATAATATTATCACAATAGATTATTTATTTACAAACTTTTGCCGCCATTTTCAAATAAGCGGATCTATGAAACACAATGTAGTAAACTAGTAGAAGTAATTTTTATTTTAAAATTGATTCATGAATGGTTACCTAACTATTTTATCTACAAAATTATCTTAAAGCTTAAAAAGGTTAGATGATAAGCTTTATTTTAAGTAGAAAATTGAAAAAGATAACTACCAAAAACTTATCTAGATAAGATAATAGGTAACAGATTTTATCTAGATAAGTCACAACACTGGACTCCTGTTCCCTCTCCGAAACCCGCACTGCATTATTAGTAAAAGATACGCTTATGTATTACCAAATGCATCGTAGTAATCGTCTTGATCTCCTGCTTCATGGGCATCGATCCAAAGCCAATAACCATTAGCATAATATAGACCCCGAATGAAGTCCAACTTCCTAGAGGTGTTGACAGAAGACAGATGACCACCGTCTTTATTGCACTGGTGACGCGCCGTAGACCAAGTAACCCAGGTGTCGAGATAGGCTTTGAAGTAACCAACATCTTTGAGGCCTAGGTAGCCGGCCGGGGGGTACTTAGGCAGACGTTCTTCGGTTTCATACACTGTTAGTGATCGTCTAGGGCGTCGGAGGTATTGATTGAATTGTTGAACTGAAATGTAGAACATGAGAGGGTGCTTACATCATATTATCTAGGGCGACGGTCGTCGCCCGGCAGACAAGCGATGCGACTGCTTAGGCGACACCGAACTCCGGCCCTATATACACCTACCAGAGTTGGGGTTTTTCAGCTATCTGCACACGCCGCCCCAAAAGAGTTACAATCTTGAAACTCGGTATATGACCTGGTATGTGGTCCATGACATACCAAAAAAAAATCAACCCGATCTGACAACTCGTTCTGTGTTAAAAAAAGGCTCTCAACATCGTCAAATTCCTTAAGGCTGGCTGGTGGTTGGGTGGTTGGGTGGGTGGCTGGCTGGCTGGCTGGCTGGCTGGCTAGGAGTTCTCCGCGGAGATTAATTTAGCCTACAGAGAAAACGGTAAATCTTAGAACTATGAAACTTGGACCACACTTAGGTGTACTTCAGACGCAGTGACATTTGCTTTTAAAACCAAAATCGGGGAACAGGGACCGGAGAAAATCAAAATTTGGATGATAATCAAAACGCGTAATTACCAAGGCGTGGTAATTTGTACAAAATTGAAATTTAACATGCTATTAACCATTATAAATATTTTGCGTCCAAAACACAAGGGGCTAAATTTGGGATGACCATGGGCCCAAAAATGACAAAAAACATATCTGAACTTTAAGAAATGAATCATTCAAAGAAAACGCTACAACTGAGATGTTTCAAACGTGGAATACATTTTGATATCTCTCATTCTTTATCACTTTTGAATATGGAAAGCAAAATTGGTTAACGGGTACCGGAAAAATACCAAAATTATCAAAAGTAGGTAATTCCGTACTCTTATGAATAATACGCTATACTGAGAAAACGGTTCATCTTAGAACTTTGAAACTTGGGCCACACTCAGATGTACCTCATATAACAAAAACCGGGCAATTGGGACCGGGGAAAATCAAAATCAAAATCAAAATCAAAACGCGTAATTACTCAGGCGTAGTAATTTGTACAAGCTTGAAATTAAACATGCTCTTAACCATTATAAATATCTAGTGCTTTTGCTAGTGCGTTGGTCTTGTTGTTAGCGTATCTGCTTCCAATGCAGAAGGGCCAGGGTTCGATTCCCGCTAAAGTCAGAAGTTTTTTAACTTCTGATTTGGACTTAAGTCTATCAGTTCTTGTCTTAGGAGTTTGTAAACGGTGACTTTGGAGCCGTCCTAGCAAAATCAAAACGCGTAATTACTCAGGCGTAGTAATTTGTATACAAGCTTGAAAATCTAGTGCTTATGCTAGTGCGTTGGTCTTGTTGTTAGCGTATCTGCTTCCAATGCAGAAGGGCCAGGGTTCGATTCCCGCTAAAGTCTTAAGTCTATCAGTTCTTGTCTTAGGAGTTTGTAAACGGTGACTTTGGAGCCGTCCTAGCAACGAAGCACATAATAAATTTCAGAGTTGTTCTGAATCGGCCTTGTTGATTCTGGCGGGTCCGCGGGTGTTCGCACTGTCCATACCACTGATTGATATATTTCCTATTAAAAATATCGATCTTTGGTCGGTTATCGCTCACTCGTCGATTGCGTCGGGGCCTGCAGGGTTGGCTTGGTCGCTTTGATTTAAAGTCTCCCACTGAAAATCAGTTATATAACTGATCGAGTGGGTAATCTGTAAATAAATTTTTTTTTATTTATTTATTTAAGGGGTATCTTTGGGGGGACCGTGGGCCCAAAAATGTAAAAAAACAACTTTGAACTCAACAAATTTAATCATTCACACCTTGATAGCGAACGAACAACAAAAAGATGTAATATCCAACCAAATACAAAAATTTGTAAAAAAAAAAACGGCAGCCAAGCTCTCCTTCAAAAGTCTTCGGCTGTGAATGCTGTGAGATATAGAAGTTGAGCCAAGCTTTTTATTCTTTCTCCCTAGTTTCGCTTTTAAAATAAGTAAGATCATTTCGCCTGTTGACGAGCGCCAAGCCAACGATTTTTGTGGTAAAAAAGTAAAATTTTTAAACTCGAAATCATAAAAAAAATTCTTGGCCATGAACCAAATTCAATGGCCAAGCCATTTTTTTTATGATTTCGAGTTTAAAAATTTTACTTTTTTACCACAAAAATCGTTGGCTTGGCGCTCGTCAACAGGCGAAATGATCTTACTTATTTTAAAAGCGAAACTAGGGAGAAAGAATAAAAAGCTTGGCTCAACTTCTATATCTCACAGCATTCACAGCCGAAGACTTTTGAAGGAGAGCTTGGCTGCCGTTTTTTTTTTTTTACAAATTTTTGTATTTGGTTGGATTTAGCTTACACCACAACGTGTAGTCAAATAATGTAAGGAATAGTTACGCTAAATACCCTTTCTCCCCCCAGCCAATAGAAAAAAGTTCGTAAGCGCCTGTTTAACATAGCCATTTCGACGTACTAAAAATAAAAACGAATAAAGATAGCAGTGTATTACCAAATAATGTAATATTTAGTGTATGTAGTGCCCTACAAGTTCGGATTACATAATATTATCAAATTCACATAAACTACTCTTACTGAATTTGATATAAAGTTCAGGGCAACATTTATTGCTAGACTACATATTATCATTTTTCTCCTACAAATAATGCAAGATTATTTGTACGCATAGGTAAAGGCACACATATCTAGATACACTATCTAGTTACACTATCTAGACGTGTATCTAACACTGATGTTGGTTTAGTTCATTGCAAGGCTGCGCATAAAAACAAAATAAATACAGACTTCCTGGATGTAATTATACTTATAGTCAAATTTTGATTATTTCACATGCAGTTTCATGGTCAGTACGACGACGTTTCGGCAGTAAATCATCGTAATTAACACCTATTAAAAGTTAAAACTCCTCCTAAACGCGAACTGCGATCTCTACGGTGTTCATGAAAACAGAGGATTTTCAACATCTAACGTTAACATAACCATATAGTTTCTCAAAGAGCAATGAAATTATACTTTTTTAATTTACTATCAAGTTCAAAATTAAACCACGATTAAAATAATATCAAGCTTGCTTAGAACAATGATTTTGTGATACTATCATTCGATTATCAACGTTTCGAAATCTCTGTTTTGAGTTGTTTAATGTCGATCATCTCAATAAACAATGATTGTGACTGGTAAACAATGGCCGAGCAACTAGAGAGAACCAGAGAACTAGCCGAGCAGTGAGAAGGGTGTATGCTAAGAAGATGAGCGAGGGTGTACACACGTACTATGGGGCAGATGCTCTTCTGTCATTCTCGCATTCATTTTTAAAATGTGACATGTTCAAAATATGTTGTACAAATAAAAATGCAAAGGTAAGTAAATAAAATAAATATGATTGACATTTGTGGCCTGAACAATAGAAAGGACTTTCTTCAAATCTACACATTGCCGGGGTGTACATTGAGAAGAAGCGCGATTCTTGCAGATGCGCACCGTTTCGGCGGGCCAATGAGCGATCAGTATTTTAAGTCGGGGACCGCTGATTGGCTGTAATTCACCCGCCGGTGACGTCAGCATCTGCTAACTTGCATACATAATAAAGTTCAGGTTAGGGAACTATTATCACAAAGAGTCGACCGGCTTGAACTGAATGTATAGTAATTTACTTCTGTCAATTTATAGAAAAACTCTCGTATCTCAAAATACATACCCTACAATCTAGGTTTTCGGTGAAAATATTATGAGGCACACATACTCTACACTGAAGAATAACTATTAATTGTATCGTCAGTCTTACCCATTGCGTCCTGCCGAAACAGTTCATCATGCCCAATGCCTAGGGCAATCACCGCCAAAACCAGAAGAAAGAGCAGCGAAATCTTCATCGTGCGCCCTAGTCCTCGGAGCAGCTAACGTTCACTGAGTCGACTGTGCAAATAGCATCATATTGCTTGGCGCGGGACACACACCTTCCCACACTTGAAACACAGTTCCGTGGCCTCGTGTCCGCGTCCGTCAGTTCGTGGCGTGGTTCGTGGTCCTGACCTTGTATCAAGTCAGCAATGTCTCGGATCGTATCTCAAACTAATTGTAACATTGTTTTTTTTCTTGATTCTTGATTGTTTTGATAAACTCAACTCTCAAGATAAATAAGAAAGTTTGCTAAAATTTGAACCGACTTTTTGTTTCTATTAAATTTTTGCAATTTTTTTATTTACTACACAAATATTTTTGCGAAGACTTCAATTTCACTTACCCCGACAAAAATAGCTCGAGTGTTTTTATTGTTTGTTTGTTTGTACAATCATTGGACATAAATAGTCACAACCAAAAAGCTCATCCATCAACGCGACTAAAAAATACGTTCGCGAAGCGGCCTAGTTTGATCTATTGTTAGCTATTTATATCATTTATCAATGTTTTACATGCAATAAAAATTAATCACAGCGTTCAAAACTATATTTAATACACATTTTAATCGAAATTTTAATTTGTCAGCTTTAATAATCTAGTGCACGATATAATGTAAAATATCCCTCAGTGTATAGAAAATAATGCCAAGGCATAAAAGATAAATGCATCCTGAACTGTAAGCCGAACATGTTTTTATTATACAGTACTACTAATATGATTTTTTGGTATTTGTATTTATTGTTATTTTCCCGCCCAAGGGGAGGGAAGGCCGATATAGGGCATCAATACTGCTCTCTGCAGCCTATACATGTACAAAGAAACATGAATCTTAAACACAAGAAGCACTAATGAGAGGACAAAATAATCATGCTACGCAATGAGAGAGAAACATTAAAAATCCAAAATGAATGTCATAGTCTACACTAGTACGTGCTAGTACTGCTATGCGAGGCGCAAGAATAGCAACAAGCAAAGAGAAA
Source organism: Sweltsa coloradensis (assembly GCA_024449915.1). NCBI lineage: Eukaryota > Metazoa > Arthropoda > Insecta > Plecoptera > Chloroperlidae > Sweltsa > Sweltsa coloradensis. Next base: position 65,946 of record JAMZAV010000708.1, read on the forward strand.
TCAACTTAAAAATTCAATACTAAGGAAAACTTAGCCAGTACGAAATACGTGTAAAGATTGCAAGGTTTACTCAATCTCCAAGTGGATTGTTGGGGAACCTTGAGCATGTAAGATTCGATACACCTTGGTCACTGCATGCACTCACCGCCTAACCATGATTCGTTAAAAAAATCACATTTTTAACTATTTTAGAATTGATTATTTCATGAAGATTTAAATCTCAACTGATGTTGCTGATTTTGTTAACAGTTTTCAGTAAACTAGTACCGGATGTCTGTTTAAAATTGAAGCGCATAGGTTCAGCGATTCGGATGATTTTCGGCGCTCACATATACACAGAACCACAGAAGTGCCGTTTGACTTGATTATTGTAAGACTCAGTCGCTGCGCTCCCTCCTCTAAATAACTAAACTAGGAAGCTTACAAAACGCTTTTTCAGGCACGTTGTTGGATGAGCGTAACTTTTAAAAAAACGAAAAAAGCGTAAAATTGCGATTTTCATGAAAAATAATTTTATCGATTACGCTCAAATTTCACACAAATATATTAATCCATAAAATTAAGGTTCTGTGAAAAATCATTACATTCGGATAAAGCATGTAGGTGTTATAAGTCGAAGAATTTTTTTTTAAACGAAAAAAATCGTAAAATTGCGATTATTATGAGAAATAATTTTTTGATGGCGCTCAAATAAAAATCATTACAATTGAATAATGCATGTAGGTGTAATAAGTCGAAGACAAATCTTCACTTCGCTTATCAATAATATTAAATTAAGACATAAGCATAGCCAAGTGTATACTTTGTCAATGCCTTGTTCATCTTTAATTTCACAACTCCCAAGTATTTTGTTTTGTTCAATTTTTCCAATTTGCAATTTTACTTCTTTTTCGTCATATTACTGGTAATAATACAACCTATTTTTAAATTACCTGTTATTGTACATTACTGCCCTGCAACCAAGGATGTCTCTTATTTCACATATTATTGTGGACAAAACACAAACGAGATTACAAAATAGATATACATTACTGCTTGGAAACGCAGAAGTCGAGTTTGAATTTTTTTAACACTTATTACAAAATTACCTAATGAATGACAAAATTATATAAGTTTTTCAAACATAAGGCATAAATTCTAAGAAACATTTAATTATTGTTTAAGAAAGCATCTATTATTCGCCAATAAAAGCATTAATTGTAATAAAAAGATAAAATATAATAAATTGTATTTAGAGTCTACCCACTCAATTATATAACTGATTTTCAGTGGGGGACTGTAAATCAAAGCGACCTAAGCCAACCCTGTAGGCCCCAACGTAATCGACGAGTGAGCGATAACCAACCAAAGATCGATTAGCATTAAAAGCCATTTATAGCACAAGGCTAATCAAAATTTAAATTGTTTTAAATATTGCCAAACCATATGAAATGCAAACATTGATGGACAACACATACATTTTCAGAATTCAAAATTGTATTGCATTTATAGTTATTGATATAAATCAATCGAAAATCGATTGACATCCATATCCATATATGAGGGAATTTAAAATAAGGATATAATATTGAGAAGGGTGGAGTCGAGATAGTGATATTATAGACCGGAACCCACCATTAGTAAGACCCTCCCCCCTCCCCTGCGGAGAAATGGAGACCCATATATTATGTTAGGGTGGTTATTTTGGAGTAGAAATCCACTTGTTGGCCAGTTGGCCAGTGGTGGGTGCGGGGTACAGGGGTGCCCAAAGGTCAATTTTTAGCGGTTTTTTGTAACTGTTTTTATTTTTTTAGGGCCAAACCGTTGAACGAAATCTATTTTTGACTTTTGATTCGTGTAAGGAATGAAAAATAGAATTTTATACATATTTTTATTTTCTTGTATGTACCGGAAATAACAATTTTGAGTTTTCCAAAATCAAAGTCAAAATGGCCCCAAATTGCCCGTTTTGGTTAAAACTGATAAATTATGTTAGGGTGAACATTTGTTAGTAGAAATACACTTGTTGGCCAGTTGGTCAGTGGTGGGTGCGGCGTACAGGGCCGTCCAAAAAGTAAATTTTGGGGATGATTTTCAACTGTTCTTATTTTTTTTTATGCCAAATCGTTGAACAAAATCTATTTTGGGCTTTAGATTCGTGTAAGGATTTGAAAATAGAATGTTTAGCATATTTTTATTTTCTCGTATGTCCCGGAAATAACAATTTTGAGTTTTCCAAAATCATAGTCAAAATGGCCCCAAATTTCCCGTTTTGCTTAAAACTGATAAATTATGTTAGCTTGTTATTATTTTGTAGAAATTCACTTGTTGGCTAGTTGGCCAGTGGTGGATGCGGCGTACAGGGGCGTCCAAAAAGTAAATTTTTGAGATGATTTTCAACAGTTTTTATTTTTTTATGCCAAATCGTTTGACAAAATCTTTTTTGGGCCTTTGATTCGTGTAAGGATTTGAAAATAGAATGTTAAGCATATTTTTATTTTCTTGTATGTCCCGGAATAAACAATTTCGAGTTTTCCAAAATCAAAGTCAAAATGGCCCCAAATTTCCCGTTTTTCTTTTAAAACTGATAAATTATGTTAGGGTTGTTATTATTAAGTAGAAATTCACTTGTAAGCCAGTTGGCCAGTGGTGGATGCGGCGTACAGGGGCGTCCAAAAAGTAAATTTTTGAGATGATTTTTATCTGATTTTATTTTTTTAATGCTAAATCGTTTTACAAAATCTATTTTGGGCTTTAGATTCGCGTGAGGATTTGAAAATAGAATGTTAAGCATATTTTTATTTTCTCGTACGTCCCGGAAATAACAATTTTGAGTTTTCTAAAATCAAGGTCAAAATGGCCCCAAATTGCCCGTTTTGGTTAAAACTGATAAATTGTGTTAGGGTTTATATTATTTAGTAGAAATCCACTTGTTGGCCAGTTGGCCAGTGGTGGATGCGGCGTACAGGGGCGTCCAAAAAGTAAAATTTGGAGGTGATTTTTAACCATTTTAATTTTTTTAGTGCCAAGTCGTTGTACAAAATCTATTTTAGGCTTTAGATTCGAGTGATGATTTGAAAATAGAATGTTATGCAGATTTTTATTTACAAATATTTTATTTTACAAACACTGTGACTTAATCGACCATCGAAGAGCTGCAATCTACACAAGAAGAGGCCGATAGTCGAATGATGCTCCACTGTTGTCATGCAGCATCTCGACACGACGCTAGTTTTAGCATCATTGTTTGTTCTCCTGACACTGACGTCTTCATCATCTTATTAAAATACGCGCAGCAAGTAAACCAACAAGTACTTTTAGATACTGGCTTTGGAGACAAAAGAGAAGACTTGTTGACATCAAAAAAGTAATTTCTTAGAGAGGGGCAAAATTATGTGAAGTTCTTACGCCATTTCACGCGTTTACTGGTTGCGACACCACAAGTTCTTTTGTTAGAAGAGGAAAATTTTTTCATTTAAAACTATTAGAGAAACACCCCGAATTCGTGAACACTATCTTATCTCTTGGCACCTCGGTTTCTGTTGAAGAAACTACGTGCGACCAATTAGAAAGATTTGTTTGCCTATGTATAGGGATACCATGTACTGCTGATGTAAATGAAACTCGCTAACATCATTTTCGCAAAGGATTTCAAAAATCACTGTTTAAACCACTGACAAACTACAGCGGCACTGATCTCAGCTTACTTCCACCATGCATATCATCTTTACGGTTGCATATCCTGCGTGAAAATTATCAAGCAATGATATGGCGTAAAGCAACAGACGCAGTGCCCGACATACCTGAACCCCTAAGTCATGGCTGGTCGGTAACCCCGGATGGACTTCTCTACGCGTGGACCGAAGGCAACGTGCTCCCAAATGAGTAAGTTAATATTTTGGAAACACAAGACAATGCATCCGATGTGGAAGATGATCCCGACGACATCAAGATTGAAAGAGGCAGAGACGTTGTTGAGAGTGAAGATGAAGACGAAGATGAACTAGACTACTGATTACATGATCATCAAACACATCCACATAGTACTCAATATAATATCTACATTAATATTACATGATATGTACATTTTTTTAGGTCTAAAGTAGGGCAACTTAGGATCATTTTGACTTTTTTTTCGAAAAAGACAAACATTTCATTTCCGGGACACGCAAGAAAGTAAAAAATGTAGATAATATTTAACATTCTTTACACGAATCAAAAGTAAAAAATTGATTTCGCTCAACGATTCGGCCGCATAAAAATAAAAACTTAAAAATCATCCTTCAAATTCACTTTTTGGACGACTCTGTACGCCGCATCCACCACTGGCCAACTGGCCAACAAGTGGATTTCTACTAAATAATATAAACCCTAACACAATTTGTCAGTTTTTACCAAAACGGGCAATTTGGGGCCATTTTGACTTTGATTTTGGAAAACTCAAAATTGTTATTTCCGGGACGTAAGAACACGAATCTACAGCTCAAAATAGATTTTGTAAAACGATTTGGCATTAAAAAAATAAAAACAGATAAAAATCATCCCCAAAATTTACTTTTTGGGCGCCCTTGTACGCCGCATCCACCACTGGCCAACTGGCCAACAAGTGGATTTCCACTAAAAAATATTCACCCAAACATAATTTATCAGTTTTAACCAAAACGGGCAATTTGGGGCCATTTTGACTTTGATTTTGGAAAACACAAAATTGTTATTTCCGGGACATACGAAAAAATAAAAATATGCTTAACATTCAATTTTCAAATCCTTACACGAATCTAAAGCCCAAAATAGATTTTGTAAAACGATTTGGCATTAAAAAAATAAAAACAGATAAAAATCATCCCCAAAATTTACTTTTTGGGCGCCCTTGTACGCCGCATCCACCACTGGCCAACTGGCCAACAAGTGGATTTCCACTAAAAAATATTCACCCAAACATAATTTATCAGTTTTAACCAAAACGGGCAATTTGGGGCCATTTTGACTTTGATTTTGGAAAACACAAAATTGTTATTTCCGGGACATACGAAAAAATAAAAATATGCTTAACATTCAATTTTCAAATCCTTACACGAATCTAAAGCCCAAAATAGATTTTGTAAAACGATTTGGCATTAAAAAAATAAAAACAGTTCAAAATCATCCCCAAAATTTACTTTTTGGACGCCCCTGTACGCCGCATCCACCACTGGCCAACTGGCCAACAAGTGGATTTCTACTAAATAATAACCAACCAAACATAATTTATTAGTTTTAACCAAAACGGGCAATTTGGGGCCATTTTGACTTTGATTTTGGAAAACTCAAAATTGTTATTTCCGGGAAGTACGAGAAAAAAAATATGCTTAACATCCTATTTTCAAATCCTAACACGAATCTAAAGCCCAAAATAAATTTTGTCCAACGATTTGGCATAAAAAAATAAAAACAGTTGAAAATCATTCCCAAAATTTACTTTTTGGACGGCCCTGTACGCTGCACCCACCACTGGCCAACTGGCCAACAAGTGGATTTCCACTAAAAAATATTCACCCAAACATAATTTATCAGTTTTAACCAAAACGGGCAATTTGGGGCCATTTTGACTTTGATTTTGGAAAACTCAAAATTGTTATTTCCGGGACATACGAGAAAAAAAATATGCTTAACATCCTATTTTCAAATCCTTACACGAATCTTAAGCCCAAAATAAATTTTGTCCAACGATTTGGCATAAAAAAAATAAAAACAGTTGAAAATCATTCCCAAAATTTACTTTTTGGACGGCCCTGTACGCCGCACCCACCACTGGCCAACAGGCCAACAAGTGGATTTCTACTAACAAATTTTCACCCTAACATAATTTATCAGTTTTAACCAAAACGGGCAATTTGGGGCCATTTTGACTTTGATTCTGGAAAACTCAAAATTGTTATTTCCGGTACATACAAGAAAATAAAAATATGTATAAAATTTTTTTTTTTCATTCCTTACACGAATCATAAGTCGAAAATAGATTTCGTTCAACGGTTTGGCCCTAAAAAAATAAAAACAGTTACAAAAAACACCACAATTGACCCTTTGGGCACCCCTGTACCCAGCACCCACCGCTGGCCAACTGGCCAACAAGTGGATTTCTACCTCAAAATAACCACCCTAACATAATATATGGGTCTTCATTTCTCCGCAGGGGGGGGGGGAGGGTTTCCTACTACCTGGGTTCTGGTCTATTAGTAACAAGGTTTGTTAAAGGAACTGATCATAAGGTAAAATCATGGGACAGAAGGGTTGCAACAGTACAAAATATGTATTGAAATGTATTTATAATAAGAATGCCGGAAATTTTTGCAACCTTGGACGAGGCCTACATCCTACTAAAATGGTTTGTTTGACGCGCGCCTGGGGGCATGTGACGCAGGTGGATGCCTGCTGAGCTGACCGAGCCGGCCGGGAGATGCTAGACACTCCGTTAAGTAAGGGGTTGACAAGACATTCTGTGTGGATGGAGCATTCGCAGATTTGTTCTAGCAGTGACAGCTCAACAAGTGTTTTATGTACTAATTTAATTAATGTGATAAGTTAATATAGCATTACAAGGTTTGTCAAGATATATGTGAAGAGTACGGATGGCTCAGTGACTACAGTTAACAAACATAGGTCTACCTAGTTCAAGTGTGGATTTTGTCTTCTTTAAGGTTCTAGTTTTTTTTATATACAAAGAGAGAGAAGGGAGCTAATTCTAACATCCTGTACTTAGAACGAACACTTTTCAAATGGTATTGAATGGGCGTGCATTTGAAGCGGCCATTCAGTCGAGTTGATCGGTAGCGAAGCTCAGGCATCCGACTACGTCACAAGTGGTGACGTCACGCACTGTTCAATTTCCACGATATTGGTCGTACCATGTTTAAATATTGACCAATTTCTTTCATTCTTTTTCTAAATTCCCAAAATAAATTTTGGTTTAACATAAGAAAGCAACATTTCAATGTAAGAATATGGATTTAAATGTAGCCAATCCATGTCCTTGATGGAATATGATGTGATACAAACATACATAAAACGTAAAGATGCTTCTGAAAATATTTATGTGGCATTTCTTCCGGGTTTACGGCAAAATATTTGTATAGTTAGATAGTCAGAAATGCAACCAACCCGTGAATCAATGTTCACACTTTATACACGTCGTAATATCTGTCCAGGGGCTCCTTACACACGTCAGCATTTGCACTGACATATTGACCAGTCCCAACAAGTTCCAGGTTCACGTGGCCCTTATATTTAGTCAATGCCTCGAAACCAGACGTTTTATTAACAAGTTTCAGACCCCACATTGCGTAAGGACTAAGAGCAACATCTCCGTCCTTGATCTTCTTATAAACAGAGTTTCTTCGAATAGGTTCCGTCATTGATGAATTGTAGTTCTCGTAACTGTACGATATAGTTTGACTCTCTCCGCTTATCACGTAGAACTTGTCGCCGCATCGATAGTGGGAATTGCCGAAGTGTTTGAGCTGAATGTCAAAGTGCCATAACGCCTGGTTCAGCTCCGCTTGTAGAACTTCGTCACCTGTGGTCCTAATATTCAAGTGGATGACTGAAATTTTCACGGCGTTTTTAGATTTTGGAGCAGTGGCAACATCAGCCTTTAAGATAACTTCTTGGCCAGATAAAAAGCTGCGTATCTCATCGCCGAAACTTGAACTTTCCCAAGTGCAGAAAGGGTGACTACTTTTATAATCGGAACTAAACTCACTTAGATAAACAATCGAGTCCAGACCTTTTTGTATAGTGGATTTTCTTTCGGCAATGACAGTAATCAGCGAGTGTAGCCTTTTTTCTGCGTCAGAAACTAGTTCGAAAAGGTTGGAGCCAGCTGCCAGCCTAGGTTCGTCAAGCAACTGAGGATACGAATTTCCAAACGGGAATATTTGTTGTTTGAAGGCGCTCAACGCTCTATTGTACTGTGTTATTATAGTGTTTGACATGATAGCAAGTAGAAGATCGTTTTCAGCCGCCTTCAGGTTTAAATCTGCATTAGGACGTCTGGGCAATTGTGCTGAACTTATAGACGAAATGAAATCACCCAGACGTTTCTGCTCTTCGTATATTTCAATTTGACCATATATATGAATTATTAAATCTGCAGATTCTTCTAATTTCGAAATTGAACGTTGAATCTTGTCTCCTGCCCGAAAGCCACGAGTAACTAACTGCATGTAATGTTTCATATCACGTACACACTGCTGTACCTGATACCGACTCACGAAACCATGCGCGCGCGATTTACCAGCAAGCTTACCTCCAATACTTGCCAGTGACTGACGCATGTTCCGCAGTAAGGGAACTACCTTCTCGTGGATGTGCTCTTCATAGATATCCAGTTGGGCTATTTTCTTCTTGGCCTCTGAAAGTTCCGAAAAACCACGGTTTGTCTTATACTTTTGGATCAATTTCAATGAATCGTCAGAATCATAAAATAAATTTCGGAATTTTCTCAGTGCTTCTTTACCGTTCTTGTCGTTGTATGTTAAAACTGATTCCGCTACGTTAATCGCCTGGCTCAAAGTATCCCTTGCTACTGCAATTGATCTTCTTTCACTTCCTAATAATTTTGTTTTGATTGCACCAACCGTCTCCTTCAATTGATTCAATTGCGGCAAGCCTGGGCCTATCTCTGTAACAATTGTGTTTAATACAGAAGAAAAATTAGCCATCTTCGTATCTTGAGAATTTATGACGAGATCAATTTCGTGTATGGTCTGTTCCACACCATCGGGTACGGTTGGACTATCATTTTCAGACAATTCAGAAGGAGTGAGGGTATCAACTAATGAAGTGGTAGCAGAAATAACTGCTCCTAGTGGTGCAGTGTATTCAGATATTGTCAGGATACTACCAATGAACTGTAAAAAGCCAAACGTTCTTTGCCTTATTATTTGTTCTTGTAGCTTTCGGTCGTAGTCCTCGATAGCTAGTCTGCGGTCCATAGATTCAATGCCCAGTTCGCGAATATGACTTGTAATATCAACATGTATTTGATCTATTTCCATTAGAGTATGATCCGTAATGAAAGTTTTTGCTTCCTGAATTTGAACTTGGATTGACTTCTTATAGTCATCGTTTATTTTATCTACAACTTTTAATTTATTTAAATCGGCTAGCTGTAGCACGGTGGTCTTTGCTTTGCTCAAGACCGACTTTAAGATTGTGTTTACGAACTCGTTGAGATCGGTAATGAGACTTCGATCTGCCATCACTTTTGACCGGCTGATTCGACCCAGACAGGCAGCGCAAACTAACTGCACAACTACCTTCTCATCCTCCTTCTTGGCGGGTGGTGAGCTTACATAATGATACTCCAAAGATTCCAAAATAGATTGATATATACTTTCTTCAACGTTTTGACTTAACGAATTGTTCTCGCTATTTAAAAACTTAAACTCTTCTACAAAACTTAATGTTTCGTACGTCGAACGAACTTTAACGTTTTTCTGTAAAGTTTCCAGAAAAGTATTAAATGGTGAAAAAGTTGAAACACTATCTATATTTCCCCATGAATACCTTTTGAATCTGTTTATGAAACTTGGTGTTGAATGTTGATGTTTACGGATCGCGTCTGGTGATAGCCTCCCCTTTTTATTCGAGTTACTACGGCCGTTTTGGCCACTTTTCAAGACTTTATCTCCATTCGTCACTTTGTATAAGGACCCAACACAGCCATTGATGCCACCCTTCTTAATATTTACATGGTACTTCCGGTTTTCCACCGCGCTCCCCTTTCCGCCCGTTCCCCCAACTCCCTCAGATCCTGGCGCAGCATCTGTTTTAACACCGGACTCCGTACCCAGGTTTATTATGTCAATACTACCTGCATTACCACCCAATACCCCCCCTACCACCGTCCATACCACTCACCTGATCGTCATGATGCACTATATAATCATGGCCCCATATTGAATTTACGTGTTTCGGAACTCTTTCTTTGCAAATAGTCTTTACTACTTCATCAAAATCTATCTTCAATGTTTCAATGTCACCATCTCCTCCGTGTTGCCCTCGGCCCCCCGCACCTCCTCTCGCCGACACCGACAAGCTATCCCCTCGCAGGAACTCCTGGCCTATCCCCAGGAACCTCCCACCATTAGAACCAGGGTTCCCAGGCATTCCGTTCTCCCCATATCCTGCAGAATGATTGTGATCTTGTCCTGCTAATCCGTCTAGCATTATCTTACGACTCCCTTGAACATCCCAGGTTGGGGCAATGATTATCAACTGGAGATCGTCGCCTAGCCTAATGATATCTGCATCTATAAATACTGTACTCAGTGCATTAACTACTATTGATCTGTTTTTTGTCTGTTCAAAATAACGTTGATATTTACTCAGTACGACAATATTACCTTGAATAGTTAGCAATCCGTTCTGTTCCGACAACACAGGTTCGTTTTTTAGCGTTATTGTCAAGATATTATTCAAATCCCGGAAAACAACTTCGTAAAGATTGTCAACTTTGATTAATTTCCCACCTGTAATTTTAAGTCCAACTATTTTTTTAAGAAATGTGTTAATATTATTTTTGTCCATAGCAATGCCTTGTTTTTTATTTGCGACGCCCCAATTATTTAAATCATAAACGTTGTATTTAGTTGTGTCTTTTTGAAACGAATATCCCGAAAGCGTCTCGAATAAATCTGGCAAGAAGCTGTACCAGTTGGCATGGTTAAACAAATAATCTTTAGCCGGGAAGAGAGAACTAACCCATTTCCTTGGATTGAAATATATTGTTTCTCCCATGGAAAGCCCTTTAAATAATAAGAAATTATTTATTCTCTTGTAAACCCTTGACTCAGTGTCTGGGTCAGTGTCGACTCCCAGATTCTGTAAGACACTGAATAATTCATCGGTAAATTCTTTCGCGTTCTCCGTGTTGCTTTCAATCAGTTCGCGCAGAGTATTGAACCCGAGATCCAACTCGTTTTGTAAAGAATACATATCATTAGAGTTATCAGATTGACTTTTGTACTTATTCTCTATTAAACTAGAAATCTTGGCCAATTCTGAAGTGACTGCATGTTCCCAGTGCGTGGATAGATGAGATGCCAGCTTGGCGACCATATTGAGATCTCTTACAACTATTTCAGTTAAACCTTTGTTAGTAAGGACAGTGTCGTGTTTGATCAAGGCGAGTTGTTTTAATTTCGATAGAAACACAAGCATATTGATTTCATTTATGTGTTGTTCCGTGTTTGTCGTCCACCGATCAGTTGTGTTGTTCTCGTCAGTATTAACTTCCAGCGAAGTTTTGATAAGTTCATCGTTGGATTTAAGAATGTACTCATACCAGCTCTCTAGTTCTCTTAAGTATTCGTAAGCTGGCCTCAGTATTCCGGACCATACGCTCGACATGGAACGAGAAACATTGCCAGTAGTGAAGTTTGTATGTAACTGTCTGCGGGATATAAGGTTTTCCATGTGAATTAACGACATTTGGTCTGAAATACCAACCTCTTTCGTTACTTTTACAAATTCATTTTTAAACTCGGTATCTGATGAGAAGTTAGAATCGGTTAGTCGCTTCATAGAAGAAGATGCAATATGCAACTTCTGATGTAATCTACGCATGCTTCTGAAATCCTCGATGTCATCCTTGCACTTGATGTAATACTCTGTCTGTATTTTCTTGGCTAATTCCTCCAAGGATGCTTCAAGAAACTTCTCACACGAGCTGGTGTATTGCTTGTACGCCAAGCTCATGACATTGTTCAGGTCCCTCAGAGCGGCACCCTGAACACGTCCGTCATCTACGATGCTCAAGTTCACGTGCGCAAAACTCGCCACCATTTCTCTAAGAAACACGTGGACGTTGCTTGCATCGATGTTGAACACTTCGTTATTTCCATAAATAACGCAGTCATTCGTACTATACACATTTGTATAACTTTGATTTTGGTAATTTGATTGCTTAACATACAAATCTAACAAAACTAGTGTCCAACTATGTAGGTTGGTGACAAGCTCACTAGCTTGGGTGAAACAATTTGCCACTTGAACTGTACTGTAAAATGCACCTTTGCTTTTCGAGAATCCTTGGAAAAATTCTAAATACCTCATGTCATTCCTAGCATTGGTTAAAGTTTCCTTTGCATTAACACCAAATGTTACCATATTCCTTTCGATTTCATCAATAAATTCCAAGTGATTAGAGAGTTTATTTGCCTTAGTTATCTGTCTTAGACCCTTGGAAGATGCTTCTAATTGTACTCGTAATGCGTACAAGTCCTTGGAACTAATATATTCATCGACAAATTTCCTTTCAATATTATTTGCCATTGTAGTGAACGTTATCTGTAATCTATCATTTAATTTTAAATTCAAATAATTGGTAATATAATATTTTGATTTATCAGTAATTGTATAATTAAAGTCACCTTTATCTTTGTCTACGAACTTGGTGTTTTGATATAAAATGGCTTCTATATTTTGTTTTCCCGTAGCAAGAAAGGGACTTTCACTGAGCGATCCAGCCTTGATTGGTCGTCTAAATATACCGATTCTCTTGGGCTTGTTGCCATCTTTTAGCATAAATATGTCTAGAAGTTTAGTAGCACAATTTAAAAATGAGCATCTTTCATCATTGCTTTCCAGAGATGTATCTGTTTCCTGAAGATCCTGCTTTACTTCTTTCATGAACCCTGCAATGTTATCAATAACAACCTCATCTGATCTTAGGCTCGTTTGACCATTGTCATCAGTGTCATATTCCTTGTCAACCTTGGTAACTACAATGGATATGCCATGTGCTAATTTGGTTACATTAGTAACGAGTGTGCAAGCATGCTTGAGCATGTTTACAAATCCCTCGCGATCATTTCCGACTTTAACCGCCGACTGCGCGACTGTGAACAGCAACTTGACACGGTTGGCGTGGTCCAGCACCTTCTTTATGAAGTAGTTGGCCGCGATGTCATAGCTCGGACTGCGAGTGTCACTCCATCCAGGACAGTCAACGAACGCTGTGCCCGTCTTGGCTTCAATCACCAGTTCGGGAAAGATCGTCTGAGAGTTGACGGTTCTCTTTCCGATTTTGCTGTTTTTGTCCTCGATCACTATCACTCCATGTTTGTTTATTGCAATCAGCTGGTCGTTGTCTCCAGCAATGAACTGGGTCAGTGTGCTCTTGCCTGCGCCCGTCACTCCAAGCAAAACGATTAAGTCTTTCTTGTCCCCTAGATCGATCTTCATATCGCCGTTCTTCAGAAGATCGAACGTCTTTTGCACTTCGGACTGGACTTCTTCGTTTTCGCGGACTGGAATCTAAAACATATGGTGGTATAATTCAACATATGAGAGAATAAGTGCACGAGAATGGTCTTGATTCACCAAGATTTAAAGGATTTTTCGTAAGTTAACTAAACTCATTGCAGGGACATTTTCCATTCCCAAAGGTAAAACCCAGCAATGTTTAAGAACTGAAAAACAGAGCATCAGAATATACTTGATTATTAATACTAGGCCGCTTCGTGAACGCTTTTTTAGTTTTTAATATGCGTGGGATATCTTTATTTTTTCAAGTTCCATTGCAAAATCATTTTTGTTAAATTAGGATAATTTTTATATATAGTAGGCCTACTGATTGCTATGGTAATACCAATGAATAGAATGTAATAATCTATTTTTTGTTTGTTCTGTATTCGTCCTTCATTTGGATTGAGGACGCGTCAACCGTAAGGTCATAATGCACCACTAGGGGCCCATGCTGGTCAGAACCAGCCACGGGATAGTGCTGGAAGGGGGGGTGGGGGTTGGGGGTTTCTCACGTTTCAGTCGTCATCGTCTTTGTCATCGTCATTGTTCGTTGTGTCTTTGTCATCGTCGTCGGGAAGGTCGTCAAGGGAAGGGGGAGGTGTCCCCAACGACGATAGCCAGAGCTCGCCTCTAGTTTTGGGGAGTAATATACTCCCCTCGTACTAGCTGATGTTTGCGAGGTGGACTTTTTCTCTTGAATCGCCTTTTACGATTAGCAGAGCCATGCTTTGGGCCAATTCTTCCCCGGGATCAGACGGGGTAGGCCTGAAGAATTGCTTTTTGTTACGCATTGTTTGTGATAGTTGTCAAGTTTCTATACCTAGTTACTTGTTAATTATTATACACCTCAAAAGACTTATATTAACCCTCTCAGACCCCGCGCCTCCAAACGAGGACATCAAGTTTTAAAATTTTAATGTGAATAAACAATAGGGTTTTCAATTTACCCCCTTTTTTTTTGGGGGGGGGGGGATAATTTTTTTCCCCCCATGTCAATGGTTTGAATGGTACCTTTTTTTGAGAAGATTGAAAATAGGCATCTGCAAAAAACAGCTAAAAACATTTTTTCACCCGGAAATTTCATATCTCTAGTATTGCAGGTATTTGAGATACACAAAATCCAAAATATAGAAACAATTCAGAAAAAAAACTTGTTTTAGGTGTGCACCTAGAATTTTAATTTTTACTCAAAGTGTAGCTTTAATTGAAAGTCCAAAATTTACCAAAATTCATTAAAATCATGATAAAAAATATGACAAAATACTAAAAATCTTAGAAAAAATATCAAACTTAAATTGTTTGATTAAAATTTCCAAGTCCACATGGATTTAATTCAGGTTTGAAAGGGTTAAAATCTTTATTTCATTGAATTCTGGCTACGTTTTTCACCTTTTTCTTTCAAAAGGTACTTCATCACCATTACCTTAATGTCTATGTAAAACATGAACTTTGTAGCCCCACCCGTTTTGTCAGAATCAGCCGAAATGTCACGAAAATATCACATTAAAAATCAAAATAAATCGTAAAAGTACGATGTTAATGAGAAATATTTCTTTGATTGTACCCAAATAAGTGGCATGTCTAAGTTCAGAGATTTCGAAGGTCCCCTCCTATTTTCATCAAGATCGCATATGCAGCCGATTTTGCCTTTCGATGAGCGCCCTTATTTTGCGTGATAAGATACAACTAGCGCCACCTACCGTTGTATTTTAGTACTAGATGAGCAGGCTTCGACTGTTCCACCTGTAAAACATTACTTACAAGGCGTAAAACAGTTATTTTTTAGGGCCTTATTCTTGAAAATATTTATTGTTAGAACAAAATGGTGTCTGCATGGTCCATCGTTTGTAACTTTTTTGCTATTGATCCGATCTTCTTCGAATTTTCAGCACATCATTATTGCACTTAATTTCATATTTTGTAGCTCGCAGAATTTTTGCTTTACATGACTTTTTTATTGTTATCTGAAATCAAATTTGAAAAACAAAAGCTACGGCGAATATAAAGGGATATTTTCAACAATAAAATATGTTTGAAAATTTGTAATTTGTAATTTTATAATCATATATATATATGATTAAAACAAGAATCTTGGGAAAAACCGCGTCGAAAATAAGATGAACCAGGGCAGAAACTGGGCGTCCACCGACGTTTCGTCTGTACTACGTCAGACATTATCAAGGTTGACTGTGACTCTACGGAGGTTGGAGTCACAGTGGCTGGCAAGCACGCAGCGCCCGCCTTATATAGCCTCGGCTGAAGGTGCGGAGCGGCGAGATCATATCGTGAAAAGGTGCGGGGCGGCGATGTCATATCGAAAAAATACGAATGGTGGCAATTGAGAAACAAAATAGCACAGCTTACTATAGTGAAACCTTTTTAGTCCGGCTTCTTGTCATAGGGCCTGATTGGTTGTCTTTTGAAATGTTATCCGTGCTTAGAATTATGAAATGTGAAATTTGCACCATTTCTGAGGGATTTGGCTGAATAGGTCTACGGACTACATGGCGAGGCATGAGTGCAGGTTTCCAAGCAAGAGGGAGACTCTGGCTATCGTCTCTTTTGTTCAGGTTATTCGGCCGTTTCCCAATTTCTACAGATTCACATACGTGCCTTGAGCTGTTGTATAGGGCAAATAGTTTTGGTTTTGTCAAAATCTATCACATGCGAGTAAGCTTTAGCATGTTGAGCCAGGGCTCATTTATTGTCACCTGCTTTCACAGCATTTAAAATTAAACGACGTTTCAGAAAAACTGTTTTCCATTTTCCTTGAAAATGGAAACAAAGTTTTTTGAAACGTTGGGATTAAAAAGTTATTTTTTATAATACTGTGCGTGATATTTACCGTAAAGGTAGTTATAAACATTAACCATGGATCACGAAAGCTTGAGACAAAACATATATATATATATATATATAAATATATATATATATATAAATATATATATATATATACTTATTTAAAAAATAAATGTTTTCACTGTATATGCCACTCCTTGAGTGTAATTGCTTCTCAACGTTTCGGAACTCAATTGGAATTCTTCTATCAAGAGATTTAATATTATAACAAAATGAAATTAGAAACAATAACAAAAGCAAACACACTAACAAAAAGAAAATAAGAAAAGCAGGCCAACAAAAATAAATAGAAATAATTTAGAAATATGATACATTGAAGTACTTATAGAGGTCATGAACCATCCGGCCCTGTTCGCTTGTTGTTCTGGCTCCTAGTCCTTGTCTCCATTCGACGACCCGTTGTTGCTTGACCCAAGGCTGGACCGCTGCCATTAGTGGAATGACTACGCGTCTGCATGAAACGATCTGCCCCCGCCACTTCAATGTATCATTTCTTTTAAAATATTTCTATTTATTTTTGTTGGCCTGCTTTTGTTTTTTTTCTTTTTGTTGGTGTGTTTGCTTTTGTTATTGTTTCTTATCTCATTTTGTTATCATATTAAATCTCTTGATAAAGGAATTCCAATTGAGTTCCGAAACGTTGAGAAGTAATTAAACTCAAGGAGTGGCATATACAGTGAAAACATTTATTTCTTAAATAAGTTAACATAATGTCTCTCTAGCCACGAAAGTATTCGTCGTGATAAAAACAAGGATCTTGGGTAAAACCGCGTCGAAAATACCTTTTACCCAAGATCCTTGTTTTTATCCTATGATATGGCCTATTGATATGGCCGCGAAAACCTACAACAATCCATATATATATATATATATATATATATATATTTTTTTTTTATATAGTTATATATTATATCCCAACTCTAGGGTTACAGAGATAGTTTGTATTCTCCAGTTAATTTAGTATGTAATCTAAAAGGCAGTGCATTCAACTGCTCTACACACGTTATTAACAATGTGCAAGAAACAGACCAAGAATTAGACAGTTTTAAATTGTTGGCTGAGTAACTCAGTTTGTAAGAGCATAGCCCGGACAGCTAAGGTACCGGGTTCAAACCCCGGTGTAGTAACTTTTTTAATTTCTGTCTAAAGTACTTACATATATTATATAATTCTACATGTCCTCCCAAATAGTTTGATATATTATAATAATATATTGATTTTGGGTCAGAACTTTGGCTGCTGATGACTTTTGAAGTTAAGACTGCATTTTCTGTGTATTTGCTTGGCACTACAGAGCATTTAAAGGCTGGCACTTCTAGGGTTAACAAAAATGATTTTGCAATGCATGGGTCTTGAAAAAGTAAACAGATCCCACGCATACTAAAAACTTACAAAAATGCTTATCCATCGACGCGATTAAAAAATGCGTTCGCGAAGCGGCGTAGTATCTAGTCACAACATTGAACAGGACACATTTGGCATTTCGCAACCAGCTATTCGCTCAGCCGGGAAGGTTTTAATGCGTATTTAAAGGGGTATTCACCCGCTAAACTCTGCCTATAAATCACGATTTTGTGACATAACCGCTGTCTGTACCGAAATTATGGTAAACACCATTTTCGTAGGAAATTATGTGATGAATATTTTTGCTGCCGAAACTTATCGCCTATCATCCGCCATTTTGAAGAAATACAAAAACAACTACTTTTGTTCAGTCATTTTCCAATATGGCGGCCAATGCTCCAGTGCGATTTTTGGGGACTTTTTTCCCTTTGTTTGGAAGGTATGTGCAAAAATTCAGCTTGACCGGTTTTTGCTCTAAATTGTCCAAATGGTCCTTTGTTGCTTGTCTTAACTACAAGTTTGTTAAAAGTTCAACAAATAGATATAAGTACATGCAAAGAAGATGAATAGTTCATATTAATACCTAAAAACTATTTAGTGATTGAATAATTAAATAGATTGTGATGAATAGAACTATTTAAAATATAACTATTGTGATCCAATAAACGTCTAGGAACATATTAAGCGTAATGTTTTGAAAATTGTACAGAATGGCTGCTTTACCAATCATTGTGTGGAATAAAGAGTTGATTGAGAAACTAAAGCATTTGTCTGATATTTTATTTATGCCTACGTATACCTTTTAATTGATTATCTTTTCATCGATATACGGTTCGCAATTATATCTTGACAGATTACTGAAATTTATACAGTACGTACGCTATGTACTTAATGTGAACGTTGATAAAGATTGATCTATGAAATCTAGAATAAGCGCATTCCTTAGATCATAGTTTTGGGATTTTAAAAAATCGTGAAATCTCCGTAATTTACTCAATTTCTGTAAACTTATGGAATTTATTACACTTGTTGACAAAATTTTAAAGCAAATTTTCATACTGTATCTCAACGTTTTAAGCAATGTAAACGCGCAGCTTTATTTTGTTAATCGTGTTAAACGGTTAATGAGAGTTTAAAAAAATTTAAGTATATGTTTTTATAATTTTATTTTTTACTTTCTAGACTGATGTCTCGCGATTATTTTAAAGGTTAATTTAAGTGCGGATATCATTAGAAAAGTTCTGTATTAACATTCAAGCCATATTTGGTAATGAAATTACTTACCGTTCAGCTGTAATCGACAGCACCTGGTTGCACTAGAGTTGCGCCAGCCTCAGCGACTCTTCGTGAAGGGGCTAATAACCCAACATTTATTTTTTTAAACCACATAATTTACTGTAGCCAAATATAACACTAAAATTACAGTTTACAAATGTGTTCATTGCAACTGTGATATACACGAATTTGTTTAAGTTTTTTGATCCTGAAATTTGAGAAAATTGACGTTTTGTCTGATTTCTTAAATCGGGTTTAACCTGCTTGTGTTTTGTTTTGTTCCCCACAGATACTAGAACATCGTATTTGTACCAACCTTAAAAGTAAAAAGGACCTTTTGAAAATTGTGTCTTGAAACATTTCACAAATATTCATTTAAACTCGAGATTTTCTTCATGTTCGCAAGGGGGATTCCATGTTTTGTCTTTTACAAATTAACCAGTTGTCTTCCACCAGTTTAATGTGCGCATAACTATTCGTAATTATAGGAGAAGTAGCAGAACAGAACAAGTTTATATTTAAGGTAAAAAAATTAAGTACTTGTTTTCGGAGACTCGATGGCCTTGGAGGAACGGAAAGGACGGGAAAGAGGAGAGGTTTTGGTGAGGTCTCAGGAACTGCGAACCCCCCCCCCCCCGTTCATCTAGTCAAGCCGTATATTCCCACGGCTACAACAATATACTCTTTATTACTCGCAAGTCGCAATCGCAATACTATCGACTGGATGATAATGAAGTCTAAAAGTAATTACATACTTGGCTAGATAGACGGAGGATTATAAAACGGCAAAAAAAGGTAAAAAGGTTTCACTTGGCAAAAACGCAAACACGTTAATAAAGTCGAATAAACACGTCTGCGGGAATGCCAGACCTGGATTCAATGTTTAAATCCATCTGTACAAAAGAAGTATGTAGTTGTATTTGCTTAAGCTGTTTGGATACGCTGTTGCTGTATGCAGATTGCTATTTAATATTTGCTTTACTAATTTATTTATTTATTTATTTAACGTCTTACCTATTCAGTTAAAAACTGATTTACAACAAAGGACAACTATGTATTATTGTTATTTATTTAGTTAGATATTTTATTCACTTAGACTCGTACAGTTTACAAGTATAACTCTTTGCAGAGAAAGTAAATAGTCTATGATAAATAATAATACATGTGATGATATTATAATAATAATAATAATAATATACTGTAACCAATCATAATAATATCACTTCCATATTGCCATGTAGGCACTGGCATAGCACAGTTGAACTATGAAGTATTAAAAGTCACCCTATCGGTCGATTTAGTTCTGAACCTGTTGTCAATGCACTCTTGATAACCGTAATAACCAAGTTATCACACCGGGATAATCTGATGTGTACAGTACACATCTTACGATAGAGTTGTTTAAGCTTTATAATTGCCAACGACTTTGCAAGTTTGCAAAGAACAACTCTTTCTGTTATTAACTTACTTGGCTGTTAGCGACCGTGTTCACAGTGATGCACAGAGTGAAGATGACCAGCGTCACACATCTCACCTTGGCGGTGGCCATCGTGGTAATAACTAAACTGCAATCCACCTTTTCTGTCGTCCTACTCAGACGACTTCCCCTCTCAATTACTCCCCCGATCAAGGGCCCCTTGTTGTCTCACAATTTGGAGAGGGGTCCAGTGGCTGCACTACGGGGGAGACTGGAGGGAGCATACCACCCCCAATGGCTTACCCCCTGCCGCACGCGTAATATAACTAAAAGTAAATCAACAAATCACAATTATTTTGTAATTTCTCAGAATCAGGATAACGTCTATATTATGAAGCCTATGCTTCTAATAGGCGCAAATGTAAGAGCGAAAGCTTTGATTGAACGGTTTCAAGTATTACCACCACGATAATTATCACCACGATCGCAGTTACTTGCTGTTAAACATCGTTTACATTTTAATTAACCTAACTGCTTGAAGAATAACAAGAGTCAGTCATTTAATTAACCTAACTGCTTGAAGAATAACAAGAGTCAGTCATTTAATTAACCTAACTGCTTGAAGAATAACAAGAGTCAGTCATTTAATTAACCTAACTGCTTGAAGAATAACAAGAGTCAGTCATTTAATTAACCTAACTGCTTGAAGAATAACAAGAGACAGTCATTTATTAACCTAACTGCTTAAAGAATAACAAGAGTCAGTCATATAATTAACCTAACTGCTTGAAAAATAGCAAGAGACAGTCTTATAATTAACCAACTGCTTGAAGAATAACAAGTCAGACATTTAATTAAGGCGGAACTGAGAATTTTTAATCGCAAATTCGTTTTATTCTGTTAAAGAGTTCATGTCATCAAGCATTGTGCGTATTTTAATATGCATTTTTCTGACCTGCCTAATATAATTGTATGATCAATTTTATTGACCAATAAATATTATTATAGATTCTATATATTGGTGATACAATATGTGAATCACAACTTAATCACAAGAACGAAACCTACAATTTAATTAATTCAATTAATTTTATTCACGATTGCGTGTACAAAACATTTAATATTATTACTTCTTTACTTGGAGTAAGCTTTATAAGCCCTTATCTCATCAAATTTACTCTCGAACTGCAGCTTGATCGCTTCCAGCATTTACTTTCTTTCATTACATTCTGTGGGAGTTTTTGGGAGTTGGGCTCCTGAATTACAATACAAGAAGGGATTATATAATTCCACAGTCATTAATTTTGTAAGCATAGGCCTACACCAAATCAAATCAACTCATAAGTTTTAGTAAAAAGAAAAACGCCAAAGTCGTTGTTAGACGAGTGAGTGAGCAATGTGTTGAGTACCTGGTAACATTCCATTTCCTCCCCCTACATAAGGCTGGATCCAGCATGGGTCTTTCCTCCCTAGCCTATCATAAGCTAGAGTGGCGCATTATGGCCTTACAGTTGACATACCAACTAAACTTAAAACCCTATAATTTATACCTTATTTTATTTCAATGCACTTAAATGCTAAATGTTCCGGGTACTCAACACATGATTCGCTCACTCGTCTTACAACGACTTTGGCGTTTTCTTAGTCTAAAGGCGCCTTTTATACCCGGAATGTGGGAGACCCAGGTTCAAATAACGGTTGGGATAGATTTTAGTATTTCTGGATTATTTTATTATTTCTAGATATATAGAACATGTTTTGAAATGCATACTAAACTACGGAAAGCGAAGTTAGTGTAAAGATTGCAAGGTTTACTCAATCTCCCAGCGGAATGTTGGGTAACCTTGAGCGTGCAAGATTCGATACACCTTGGTCACTTCATGCATGCAAGAACAAAAACATTGTCGTTTTAAATCCTACACATTTACAGCCTATTTTTCAATTTATTATTTCTTGTAAGTTTAAATCAGAAATTATTTTGCTCATTTTTTTATCAGTTCTCAGTTAACTGGTCACGGATGTCTGTTCTAAATTTCAGCTCAGTCTGTTTGAACAAAAGCATTGTCGTTTTAAAACCTACACATTTACAGCTTATTTTTCAATTTATTATTTATTGTAAGTTTAAACCAGAACGGGTTTTGCTCATTTTGTTATCAGTTCTCAGTTAACTAGTCACGGATGTCTGTTTAAAATTTCAGCTTAATCTGTTTGACCGTTCGGCCATATAGCCTCGGACAAACAGACAGAACACAAACAACAAACAAATTAATCACGACAAAGACTTCTTCGACTTGCGTTGTACGACTCATTCGCTGTGCTCATTAGTCTCACAATATAAAATATTATTACAATTACATAGAAATAATTTTCAAATTCATCAAATCCAATAATCAAATCAAATTATACTTGTATTTGTACAGAAGTATTTCAACACAGAAAATAATTAACTATTTGATAATTAATAAATTAACAACAGAATTGCTGACGTTTTCCTTTTGCAAGAACATGTAAAATATAATGGATCATACTTAGAATACATAGAAATGAAGTAATCGAGTCCATTGAACATTAAAAGTGTACATTGTATTGGTATTTACAGCGAGTGAATGTCTGCAGGAAGATTAGCAGAAACAAGTGTAATGATCTCTCAGATGAGTACAGCTCAGGTTAGTTTAGTCTAGAATTATGCAATGAACGAGCATTTGTGTTCTTGCTTACGTATTATACAATACCGGGTCTGAAACCCTCAAATGATGGATGTGAGTACAAGTACAGATTGAACTTATAGCAAATTGAAATATTAGTTTAAATTAGAACGTTGTGACCTGGCTTGAACAAAACCACGTGTTTGGACTTTCAAAGAACACCAACTAAACTTTTAACTAGTTACTTTCATCTTCACACTTCTTTAAAAATGTCCTTGTTGTACCTTCATTGATTCACAAACTGTCTAAGAAAACTAACTAGGAAAACGCTAAAGTCCCGTCGCGTTGTTGAGCGAGCACCGGTACGTGCAACACGACCCGAGCACAACATTCCCATAATGTTACATACCAATAAGTCTTTAAGGTCTTGACTGATTTAGCTGAAAATTTGTAAAATAGGAGAAAATGTTGTACTTATTGACCCTGCAAAATTTCATAACGATCGGAACATTTTTATTTTTTTATTTTTTTATTTTTCATTACCAACGATTGGATTTTGTTCAAAAACTATACAGCAACCCGCCTAGGTGGTATGTACATTTGTGAAAAATTTCAGGTCGATCAGAGAAACGGTGCGACCTGTACCGAAGCAGTAACAGATAAAAAACAAACAAACAAACAAACAAAAAACAGACATTCGAGCCATAAGAGTGGAGACGCTCGCTTCGCTCGCTCAATTATTAACATTGAAAAATTAAAATTTTTATATTATTTGTTCTATTATTGTTCTATTAATCTCTGTGTGACAAAATGTAAACATGTAAACGTTGTATATGTTCTTAGGAATTGTAAAAACAAAATCAAAAACAAAAAACCCTGACCCAGACACTATCTACTACGTATAATCTTGGCAACCCACGCATATAATTCATCAGCTCCGTGTGATCCTGTGGTTAATCCCAATACCAGGGAATCTCACAGATGAAATAATTCTTGGTGTTCTCGCATTGACCGTCTTGCAGATCAACGCTATCAGCGTTAATGTATATACGCAAACAGCTTGAGCCGCTGGCATCGCTATAGCCAAAGTTCAATCGCAAAGGGTATGGTCTTGACCACTCTTTCCCTGCAAACATAACAAATCATGTAAACCACTTATTTTACACCATAACATATTTGGCTTTGTGTGATAGTTTAGATTGCCATGTGATTTCTGATGTATGAGTTTTTTTCAAAATGTTCAAAGAAATATGATAGGCACCGATATCTTTAAAACACCAAGAAAGGTGTCTGAAAATTTGGCTGAATGAAAGAGGGGTTTAAATGTAACGGGAGGGGGAGGGGTGACCTCAAACGAGCAACACATCCTTCGATGTTCTTTTTAGTCAGTTACAAAGTGTGACTCAATGCTTGGCAAATAGAACCTCTGAAGGAGCTTACCCTCAGTGTTGGCTAGAGCGTTGGAGCGTGACTGTAATTCGGGAGGCCTCGGGTTCAAATCCCGTTGAGACTTGCAGTCCTGACTGAAGATTTGTCCTAACTTTAATATACTTAATAAGACACCTGAAGAGGGACATTAATTACACCCTGGGCTAGTTTCCCACGAGAATATTAATTTCCTGAGTGAATTTACGGTATATTTTGAAAATTTGAAATTTTTCTAAATATTTGTCATCTTTAATCAACAGCTGAATGACAGCTAAACCTAAAGCCCCACCCCACATCAGTTCTGCAATTTAAACCCTTTCCGGCCCAACGGTACCATATGGACCCATAGGGCCACATCGTTTTTAAATTTTTATCTTGGTAAATAATTTTTTTTTAAATTTGACTCCATTTTTTTCTGGTGAATGATGAATAAATACTATTTCCCCATTCCAATAGGACAAAAAGTGTTTTTTTTTTTAGAGAAAATTGAAAACACACATCTGCAAAAAAGGCTAAAAATGGAAAAAAATTGGTAATTGTCCCAGAAATGCAATAAATCTCTAGTATTGCTATTATTGGAGATACAAAAAATTCTAAATATTCAAACCAAAAAACAGGAAAAATCTTTCTTTAGGAATGTATTTCAAAATTGAATTTTTAATTAAATTGTTCAAAGCTTTTACTCAAATTCCTAAATTGCACAAAATTCC
Source organism: Sweltsa coloradensis (assembly GCA_024449915.1). Classification (NCBI taxonomy): domain Eukaryota; kingdom Metazoa; phylum Arthropoda; class Insecta; order Plecoptera; family Chloroperlidae; genus Sweltsa; species Sweltsa coloradensis. The sequence goes on from JAMZAV010000708.1 coordinate 90,893, forward strand.
TTAAAATCAAGGGAAAAAATATGAAAGAAAATACTAAAATTCTTAGAAAAAAATGCTAAACTTGAATTGATTGCTTAAAATTACCTAATTTACACGGATTTAATTCGGTCCTGAAAGGGTTTTAATGACGTAAAAGCGTTCTTTACACAAACTCATTATACACATTATAATTCTACTTTTAAGAATAAATATTCCCGTTACTGTATATAATGCAAAAGTTAAGGCAAACTTATTGAACTCACACTGCACTGTACTGTACGATCCCCTTGAACATAATTAAAATAAAAAAGTGCATTATTAATGGTATTTTTCCTGAAAGTCTGAAGGTATCACCAAACAGTCTATTGTTTAAATAAGGAGATGAAGAATCTGACTTTAGCATTACCGCCGGACCGTTACCGTTACCGTTACCGTTACCGTTACCGTTACCGTTACCGTTACCGTTACCGTTACCGTTACCGTTACCGTTACCGTGTGTTTAGACTCGAATATTATTTGACAATGCCAACATGGGTTTGTACTTTGTACCTGGAAACTCGTCGAGTTAACAAAGTTCTAGAAACGATCCATGCATGATAGATTTGTCGGCGGACATTATTCGCATGTGAACCACGTGAAAAAAAATGGAGGCTTATTTGAAAGCCTTCTTTTGATGAAGAGCATAATATGTCATAATATTATACAAGACGCTTAATAATCTCCACAGCAAAAATAATTATTTTATAAGTTGTTTTATTTGGCTATGTGCAGGTAAAATTAACATTATTATGTCTCTATTTGCAACAGGCAATGTAGCCCACTAGTGCAAATTTAATAGAGAAGGGAGGAGGGGAAACCCGGTACCGGCACATAGCCTACTCCTACCGAAAAGTACCAAGGGGACCAACGGCTTTACGTCCCATCCAAAAGGACGGTGTAACTTTGACAGTCATATAGGTTCCTCCACTAACCCGGACTGCCGAGCAGACGGCGCCAAGGAGAACGAAGCTGTCACACAAGCTTACGAACCCTAGTCTGCTCTAGCCAGCGATATACGTGTGTTTCAGGGCAGAGCGGCGACCCACTCAACCCCTGACCACGCCCGATGTTGCTTAACTTCAGTGTTCGAGTGGGAACTGGTTAAACGACCGCGGGCTAAATCGCTGACTAATTAAATTAAATAATAATTTTATGTATGACATAATTAATTCTTTCGAGTTTCCTTTTTAAAATAAGTTTAATTACCAACGTTTCAGGCAGATCACCCTGCCCATTATCAAGTATCAATTTGTATGTCGTTACCTTGATAATGGGCAGGGAGATCTGCCCGAAACGTTGGTAATTAAACTTATTTCAACTCGGAAACTCGAAAGAATTAATTATGTCATATTATATCCGAGAAAACCTACGTAAAAAAACACACACACATATATATGTATATATATACATAAATCTTCTTTGATTTTTTTTTAGTGTGACGTCAACAATCGCTTTTACCGTTGACAACATTGTTTGAATTTTAAAGGACTGATGAGATCTTGTGGCAATACAATTCTTGCAAAATACACAACTACACAAATACTGACGTGTACACTGTACACATCGTTTTTGATTCAACTATCACTGGATATGCCTTGGCGGTGGCCTACGAGCTCCTGCTTCATGAAGGCCCTGCACCCTAGAAATATTTTCAATTTTTCTTTCGACATGTCCTTATAGGGAGGAAATTATAGCTGCTAGGACGCATATTTTTTTTAATAACTGGCCAGATGCGTACAACAAGCAGAACGACTTTTAATTTGAAGTATAGGTACCATAGATTGTCCAAATGAAAGTTCACCAAAATCGGCTCATGGCAACCCCCCCCCCCCCCTGGGCCCAGATGACGTCATCAAGATGGCGGCGGGCGACATATGACCGTTCCTCATTTATCAGTTATTGGTGAGAACGACATGTACTCGAGGTGGGTTTTTATCATTAGAATTTTATCACGACAGTTCGTGTATTTCCGGTTACCCTCAGATGGCGCCAAATTTAGTAAGCCAATATCCGACGGTAGTCGTATTTCCTGTCAAAGTTACTAGTGACAAAGGTTTTTTAAAAAATTATTGATAAAGATTTTGCCAATTGTTACAAAATATTGAAATATTATCTAAATTATCGTGGTATCGCCAAATGCAGCCGAAAATGTTCCTGCACTGACCAAAACATGGATTGCTGCGATATATGATCGTGTAATGGAACATTCAACTCTAAAAAATTTGGTCTTGACGACCCGATTTATAGAAAGACTCGTCATTTAAGCATTAATGAATGAGCTAAACACTTTCATATTTGTACTAGTAAAACGCTTAAGTCCCGCCGCGTTGATGGATGAGCGTTCTTGTAAATTTTTAGTTTGCGTGGGACCACTTTTCCTTTGCAAGTGCTTTGTGAATGCATTGTAGGTGATTGTTGTTGTCAAGTTTCTATTGTTACCTGTTAATTGTTATTATAAACCTAAAAAAAACATATAAAAACCTTTATTCCATGGATTCTAGCAAACTTTTTCAAATTTTTCTTTCGAAAAGTATTGTGATATAGCAATCTCTCATCTATTTAAAGTGTTTAAAGGAAGCGCCTCTGCTCCATGCCTTTACCTTTACAAGGCTGTGTCCTTAAAATGTAGCTTACGCAGTTACAACAACATTCCGTTGTCGGCCTTCTCTCTTCTTTGTCGTTGGAAGGTGTCGTGTGGTAACCTGTATTTTGTTCTTCAATAAATTCTCGTGGTCTGGTCATGAAGTGTTCTTTCTTTGCAACAAGCCCTGCTACAACCTGACTAAAATTGCCTAAAAGACTAAACTACAACAGGTTATGGGTCCAGCTCGCCGGAAATAGGCGTAAAGGTTAGTGTAGTAGTGTTAGAGGTTAGTTTTTGCACGTGTTCGTGAGCTAGACGACTGCTAGGCCTAGGGCCTATCATAGCTACAAACGAAGAAGAAAGATTTAAAGTGCCGCTGTTCGATGGATCCAACTATCATACCTGGAAATTTAGAATGGAAATACTTCTGGATGAGTTGGATCTACTGGAATTTGTCAACCAGCCACTTGTAGGTCTACTAGAACAGGAAACCGGCGTTGAAGCTGCCGCAATCAGTAGCAGGAACAAAGAAAAGAAACACAACGACACGGTATGCAAGAGGAGAATTGTGTCGAAAGTCGCGGACACTCAAATAGAGTACCTGCAAGGGAAGGAAACCGCCTACGACATGTGGAAAAGTCTCCAAAGTGCATTTGAGAGAGAGAGTTGACGACCCAGTACAGACTCAAGAAGCAGCTGGATGGAATCAAGGCAAACCCTCGCGAACCTCTATCCACTCACTATTTGAATTTCGAGAGGTTAGTGCGAGAATACAAGTCAGCCGGTGGTACCCTGACTGAAAGGGAAACTGTACTGCAGTTATTTCAATCATTGCCTCAGAAAGAATACCAGAATGTCATCAGTTCTCTGGAAACCTCTCAATTGCAGATCCAAAACTAGTTAACACGCAAGTAGTTAAAGGTAGATTACTTGATGAAGAATCTAAACTCACATGCTCAGGATGCTGAAGGAAAAGGAAGAAAGACACTCATCGACAGCATTTACGGCTCAAACAAGATATCAGCCGAAGACATATCCTAATCCAAGTCAAGCAGGCAACGTACAAACAGCGAACAACAAAAGCTCGTTTCAGTTCAAATGCCATTTTTGTCACAAGATTGGGCACAAGAAATCTGAATGCAGAAAACTGGCCAGAAGAAACCAAGAGAAGAATGCAACTGCCCACACTGCAGAAACAAGCAAAAATGAAGAATCGTTCGACTACTGCTTCACGGCACAAATGGAGAGCTTCACATCAGACTTCAGTACAAGGTCTGTAAAATGGTATCTAGATTCAGGAGCAAGTGAACATTTGGTATCCAACAAAGAGTACCTTAGGGATGTTAAACCTTTGCCTAAACCCATTAAAATTAAAGTAGCTAAGTCTGGAGCCACAGTTACAGCAGAAAGTTATGGTTATATGATTGTTAAGACACATGTTGGTGGAAAGTCATATGAAATCAAAATAAATGATGTACTTCTAGTACCAGACCTAGAATCAAACCTACTTTCAGTAAGAAAGTTAGAGGTGGGTGGATTTGTTATTGTATTTGCAAATGGAAAGGCTGTTATTAAACATAAAAGTACAGATGTTGCTGTAGCTGTTCGCACTGAAAAATTGTATGAGCTTTAGTGTGAGCTAGTTAGGCCTACCGGGTCAGCAGTAGCAAAACTTACCCAAACAGATGCAAAACTCTGGCACAGAAGGCTAGGTCACATTGGCAAGACAAACCTGGAGAAATGGAACACTTAGTAGATGGCATGGATTGCAAGAAAGTTGCATCCGAACAGACGATATGTGAAATATGTCTGGCATGGAAACAAACCAGACTTCCCATAATCAGGAACGACCCAGAACACTGAGACCTCTGGAGCTGGTTCATAGCGATTTTAATGGGACCAATAAATGAACCTCCTGGAACTCGAAAAGGTATGTTCTCTGCTTTGTTGACGATTTTACACATTTCACTGTGGTGTTTTGCACGGCAAAAAAAATCGGAGACGTTTAGGTTCTTCAAGGCCTATGAAGCCATGGCCACAGCTCACTTCAATCTCCCAATTAGTCGCTTCAGATGTGACAGAGGCACTGAGTATTTGAAATGAAGATGTTTTTTTTTAGTCAAAAGGTATCCAGTTGAGTGTACCATAAGGGACACTCCTCAACAAAATGGCGTCTCCGAGAGGATGAATCGCACTATCGCAGAGAAGGCCAGGTGTATGCTGCTGGAGTCTGGACTCAACAAGAATCTGTGGACTGAAGCAGTCTTAGCTGCTACCTATATCATCAACAGGGTTCCTACTTCAGCACTGGAAAACAAAGTGCCAGCTGAAATGTGGTATGGAAAGCGTCCAGATGTAAAGAAAATCAGAGTGTTTGGCTGTGTGGCATATCTGCATCCTCCTAAAAGACTGATGGAGTGGAAATTTGGACCAACACCAAGGAATGTTAAGTGCTACATGGTGGGATACTGCCAGAATGGGTACAGGCTCTGGTGTCCCGAGCAAAGGAAAGTTCAGAAGAGATATTACATTCAATGAGTTCAAGTCAGCAGGACACAGAGAAACCGCAGACTGAGATGAAGAGTTCAACGACCTGCGACCAACATCTGACAAGAATGCAGATCCATCCGAAACAAGGGAATCCACGGGTCAAATAAAGATGTCTAAGATACAGATGAAGACGTTTCCGAGGATCAAGAAGCTGACCCTCGTTGCAGCTCCCGACGGAGGAAACTTCCATCCCATCTGAAGGATTTTCATGTAGGAAATAATATTGCAGTATTTGCCCTTAGTGCTGACACATTTGTAGACGATGTTCCACAGGTGTATGAAGATATCCAGGAAAGAGATGACGAAGACTTCTGGAATGCTGCGGTAGTGGAAGAACTCGATGCCCTTAAGGTAAATAATACATGGACACTGTGTGAGCTGCCCCTAGGTAGAAAAGCCATAAGCAATAAGTGGGTATTTAAAGTTAAGAGGGATTCAGAAGGATCAATTCAGAAATATAAAGCCAGGTTAGTGGTAAAGGGCTGCAGTCAACAAAAGGTGTTGACTATACCAAACCTATGCCCCCGTAGCTAGACAAACAACCCCTTTGAGTTCTGTTATCTGTTGCTAATGCTAAAAATCTCCATTGTAAACAACTAGATGTAAACAATGCTTTTCTAAATGGTAACTTGCAGGAGGAGATATTCATGAAGCAGCCTCAAGGTGTAGATGATGGGACTTCTCGTGTGTGTAAATTAAACAAGTCATTGTATGGACTAAAAACAGGCGCCACGAGCCTGGAATGAAAAATTTGATGTTTTTATAAAAGGTTTAGGATTCAAGCAGTGTAAAAATGATCTCTGTCTGTATGTTAAGAAAAATGGTGACCATATTTTGTATGTTTTACTGTATGTTGATGATATTATCCTAGCAGGAAACAACAGTCAGATGAAGGAAGATGTAAAGTTAAAACTCATGTCCACATTCCCTTTGCAAGGATCTGGGAGTGCTAAGTTATTTTCTGGGAATGAAGATCACTCGTACCGATAATGGTATCTTTCTTTCAAACGAAGTGTATCTCAAGGGAGTTCTCAAGCGTTTTGAAATGGAGAATTGTAATCCTATTTCTACTCCATTAGAAGTACATCCTCCTAGAGAAACAGAGGGTCCTTGTATTGTTGGACTAAACCCTATCGTGAGCTGGTGGGGTGTCTTATGTATGCCATGCTAACCCCCACGGCCTGATTTATGCGTTGCAGTAAATTTCTACAGCAGGTATCAAACAAATGCCACTCAGCGCCAGTGGGTTGGTCTAAAGCGAGTACTCAGGTATGTGAAAGCCACTCTCAATTATGGACTGTTTCTTTTCCCAAATACAGTCAAACTGCACTGGTTGGCTATGCTGATGCTGACTGGGCCAATGAGGCAGATAGAAAATCTACTTCAGGATATTTGTTTGAAGTTTTTGGTGGAGTTGTTTCATGGAGTACCAGGAAACAGAGTGTGGTTGCGCTTTCATCTACTGCAGCGGAGTATATTGTTTTATCTCTTGCAGCATGTGAACTTGTATGGCTTAAAAATTTGCTTAAAGAAATGTTTGTTAAAACTGATGAACCCATTTTGTTATATGAGGACAATATGTCATGCATTCATCAGCTCAGTAAATCAGATAGTTCCAGGCAAAAGCATGTAGATGTCAAATATCATTTTGTCAAGGATCTAGTTGCCCAAAATCAAACCAGTGTTCTTCATCTTAAGAGTGACAAGCAAAAGGCTGACATACTCACTAAAGGATTATCTTCTGTTCAATTCAACAAATTAAGAACTAGTCTAGGTATCCTACCTTTGGATTAACTTGGTTGAAGCAAGTGTAAAGACTTGTCGTCATGCTAATTATGTTAAGTTTTTTTTTTTTAACTTGTAGGCCTATTCATGTTTAGCACTTAGTCATTATTTGTAAAGAGATGTGAAATTGAGGGGGAGTATTGTGATATAGCAATCTCTCATCTATTTAAAGTGTTTAAAGGAAGCGCCTCTGCTCCATGCCTTTACCTTTACAAGGCTGTGTCCTTAAAATGTAGCTTACGCAGTTACAACAACATTCCGTTGTCGGCCTTCTCTCTTCTTTGTCGTTGGAAGGTGTCGTGTGGTAACCTGTATTTTGTTCTTCAATAAATTCTCGTGGTCTGGTCATGAAGTGTTCTTTCTTTGCAACAAGCCCTGCTACAACCTGACTAAAATTGCCTAAAAGACTAAACTACAACAGAAAGCAATACATCACCATAACCTCAATGTCCATGTAAAATATGAACGTTGTAGCCCCACCCGTCTGGTCAGAATCGGCCCTAATTTCACGAAAATATCGCACTAAAAATCGAAAAAAAATCATAAAAGTACGATATTCATGAGAAATATTTCGTCGATTGTACCCAAAAACGTGGCAGGTCTAAGTTCAGAGATTTCGAAGGTCTTCACAAAATTTCATCGCAATTGGAGTATTGGTTTAGCCGGAATCGTGTAAAAAAAACCACACAAAAATACAAACAGAAAAAACAAGAAAAACGAAAAGAAATCGTAAAATTGCGATTTTTACAAAAAATAATTTTTCGATTGCGCTCAAAAAAGTGACAGATCTAATTTCAGAGATTTCAAAGGTCTCCTGAAAATTTCATCGCAATTGGAGTATCGGTTTAGCCGGAATCGTGTTAACAAACATACAAAAATACAAACAAAAACAAAAAAGAAAAATTAAAAAATCGTAAAATTGCGATTTTCATGAGAAATAATTTTTCGATCGATTTTTCGTACGTGGCAGTTCTAAGTTTAGAGATTTAGATTGTATCCATAAAATTTCATCGCAATTGGAGTTTCGGTTTAGCCGGAATCGTGTTAACAAACACACAAAAATACAGAAAAAAGAGAGAGAAAAAAATCTTTCCGGATTTTTTTCTCCAGTGTAGTGAAATGGAATCTTCGCTTCGCTCGTCCAATAATCTCGTCCAGGACATTTTAATGTACGGTTACCATCCTACCCAATTAAGAGAGTTTATATTGCTACTGGCGATTTCTCTCTATGATGAAAGAAAACAAGTGGACTTGGTTACCGCTAGGTCACTATAGGAAACACCAAGTAAGTTAAAAAGACAATTGCTTAATTACGTAGGGGTGGGCATTTTAGGGGGTGCGTTTATTATACAGGGGCTCGATGTTCCCCTTCTATTAAAAATGTGTGATGACCAAATAAAATAAACTTACACACAGACAACTTAGTAAGGAAGTACAACTTCAACGCCTGAGCTGCTGGTCTGCAGCCGCCGACAAGTGCACGCGGCCAAGCAACAGTCATGATGGCCCCTTGAGACCAAAGCGTTCTAGATACTAGGAAAACGCTAAAGTCCCGTCGCGTTGATGGATGAGCTTTTTTAAAAATGTTAGTAGCGTGGGATCTCTTTAATTCTTCAAGTTCCATTGCAAAATCATTTTTGTTAAATAAAATTAGAATAATTTTGATAAAGTACTAATTGCTAGGGAAATTAGAATATCAAATATCTGTTGGCCCGAAGATTGCTTTATGAACGCATTGTAGGTGATTGTTGTCAAGTTTCTATGGTTACTTGTAAATAATTGTTATTATTTACCGTAAAAAACTTATATTAAAAGCTTTATTTCTATGGATTTCGGCTAACTTTTTCCACTTTTTCTTTCAGAAAGCAATACAACACCATTACCTTAATGTCCGTGTAAAATATGAACGTTGTAGCCTTACCCGTTTGGTCAGAATCGGCCCAAATGTTACGAAAATATCGCACTTAAAATCGTAAAAAAAAATCGTAAAAGTACGATATTCATTCGAAATATTTATTCGATTGCCTCCAAAATCATATCATATCTAACTTTAGTGATTTCAAACGTTCCCATAAAGTTTCATCAAGATCGGATTAGCCGTTGACCTGGACATGGACCAAATACCACGAAAATATCGCATTAAAAAATCGAAAAAATCGTAAAAGGACGATATTTATGAGAAATATTTCTTCGATTGTACCCAAAAACGTAGCAAGTCTAAGTTCAAAGATTTCGATGGTCCTGTCAAATTTTCATCAAGATCGCATAAGCCGTTTGCCCGGTAGAGAGCGAACGAACAGACAAAAATACAAAAAAAAAAAAAAAAACAAACAAACAAACAAACAAACAAACAAACAAAAAAACACCCGAGCTAAATTTTTTGGGGGGTCAGTGAAATTGAAGTCTTCGCTTCGCTCATCCAACTAATAGGGGTATTTCAGTATTTTGTAGCAAATGGCAAAATCTTTATCTTGAAATTAAAAGTAATATTTTATCACTTATTTTAGTAACATTGACAGGAAATACGACTACCGTCCGCTATTGGCTTACTAAATTTGAATTTGGCGCCATCTGGGGGTAACCGGAAATATTTAAATGAGATAAAATTTGTAACAAGTTTATGAACTGTCTTGATAAGATTCTAATGATAATTTACCACTTAGAGTTCATGTCGTTCTCACCAATGACTGATAAATGAGGAGCGGTCTCATGTCGCCCGTCGCCATCTTGATGAACTCTTCGGGGGGGGGGGGGGGGGGGGGGTTGCCATGAGCAGATTTTGGTAAATTTACTTTTGGACCATCTATGGTACCCATACTTAAAATAAAATGTCATTCCAGATTGTCGTACGTATCTTGCCAGTTCACTCATTCTCAATCCTCTAATTTCCTCACCTATTACTAAGTAGTATTACCAGAGCTTCAAAATCAGGCGGCCATTGCATGAAAGCATTTTTAGTTTTTCTGCATTGGTTGTACTGAGTTGATCACGTGACCATTGGCAGCTGGTCATTCAAACCTAGATGACACTGACTCGAAAGTTATGTGGATGATCCAAGTAATATATTTTAAATCTAACCTAGCGATATCCGATGAACTTGAGGTTACTAGGGGGGTTCCCCAAGGGTTTATTTTGGGGCCGTTGTTATTTCTTGGCATGGCCAGATTACACCACCGTCGTGTTGACTGCTGACAATGATGGTGAACTATTTAATAAACTAGGAAAACGCTAAAGTCCCGTCGCGTTGATGGATGAGCTTTTTTAAAAATGTTTGTAGTGTTGGATCTCCTTACTTCTTCAAGTTCCATTGCAAAATCATTTTTGTTAAATTAAATTAGAATAATTTTGATAAAGTACTAATTGCTAGGGAAATATCAAATATCTGTTGGCCCGAAGATTGCTTTATATGAACGCATTGTAGGTGATTGTTGTCAAGTTTCTATAGTTACTTGTCAATAATTCTTATTATTTACCGTAAAAAACTTATATTTAAAGCTTTATTTCTATGGATTCCGGCTAACTTTTTCAACTTGTTCTTTTAGAAAGCAATACATCACCATTACCTTAATGTCCGTGTAAAATATTAACGTTGTAGCCTCACCCGTTTGGTCAGAATCGGCCCAAATGTCACGAAAATATCGCACTTAAAATCGTAAAAAAGTCGTAAAAGTAAGATATTCATTCGAAATATTTATTCGATTGCCTCCAAAATCATATCATATCTAAATTTAGTGATTTCAAACGTTCCCATCAAGTTTCTTCAAGATCGTATTAGCCGTTGACCTGGATTTGGACCAAATACCACGAAAATATCGCACTAAAAATCGAAAAAAATCGTAAAAGTACGATATTTATGAGAAATATTTCTTCGATTGTACCCCAAAACGTAGCAAGTCTAAGTTCAGAGATTTCAAAGGTCCTGTCAAATTTTCATCAAGATCGCATAAGCCGTTTGCCCGGTAGAGAGCGAACAAACAGACAAAAATACAAACAAAAAGAAAAAAAAACAAAAACAAACAAGAAAAAAAACACCCGAGCTAAATTTTTTGGGGGGTCAGTGAAATTGAAGTCTTCGCTTCGCTCATCCAACAAAGGTAGTTAATAGTTATCGATGACCTAATGAAATATTTCTCATCTATTTAATTGTTTATGCAAAGAAGTAGAATTTAGTGTATTTATCTGAAAAACGTTGCGAAAACAAGACATATTAAGTCGTGTCAAAATGGAGATAATAGCAATTTGCGATATGCTAAGTGTCCTGTTACCTCTCATGAAAGCAGCACTACATTCTACGTCATAAATACGTGTTGTTGTATTATTACCAAATGCATCGTAGTATTTGCCATTAACTCCTGCCTCATGGGCATCGATCCAAAGCCAATAACCATTAGCATAATATAGACCCCGAATGAAGTCCACCTTCTGATCGGTGTCGACAGAAGACAGATGACCACCGTCTTTATTGCACTGGTGACGCGCCGTAGACCATGTGACCTTGGTGTCGAGATAGGCTTTGAAATAACCAACATCTTTGAGGCCTAGGTAGCCGGCCGGGGGGTACTTAGGTCGGCGTTCTTCGGTTTCGCAAGCGGATACCGATCGTGTGGATGTGGCACCTTCATCAGCTGGGGGCACTGAAAAGTAAATGGTATAGATTGCGTATATAATCTGTAAAAGTGCATTACACTCAGGGCGGCCTGTGACCCACCGTGGAATAGGTCGGCTCCCAGAGTAGAGCCTGACTTTAGGTGCATCTTGAACGCCTCTCAAAATGGCAGGAAAACAATTATTAAGACCTGAACCTCGAATGTGGTGGATGTTTTGCCTCTACCAGGCTATCAGGAGATCTGACCTAGACCCATGGTGAGTGCTTTGCCCCTTTATCTGCCTACTAGGTACATTGCCCCTGGAATCCCGCCTTGCTTCGCGTGGCCCCCCTAACTTATTCTCCATACTCTTTTAATACTTACCTGCAGTGGCGTAGTAACCGTGGGAGGGGCAGTGGGGGGGGGGGGGGCGGGGGGTAAACTAACGTGAGCTTACTATTAATCCCAGAATTTCCGTATAGTAAATATGCACATACACTTATACTAGGAAAACGACAAAGTCGTTGTTAGACAAGTGAGCGGGTCATGTGTTGAGTATCTGGCCAGGATAAGATTTTTTGTCTGTGCGCGTCAACTTATGGCCATAATGCGCCACTCTAGCCTATGATAAGCTAGGAAAGAACCGTTCTGGATCCAGCCTTAGGTAGGGGGAGGAAATGGAATGTTCCCGGGTAGGCCTACTCAGCACATGACTCACCCACTCGTCTAACAACGACTTTGGCGTTAACCTAATGTACTCGTCTGCTGCGAGGAAAATAAGACACTTATCTTATTGGTCTTGTGATAACGACTTAAAGGGGACATTTGCCCTGGAAGTGGACTTTACTTTTGACAATATTTAGTGTACAGACTACAAAATATGTGTCCAGCATGAGTAATCATAATACTATTATTGACATGATGATAGCAATATATAATGATGAAATGAATGAAATCAGTTATACTACTAGGAAAACGCTTAGTTCCCGCCGCGTTGACCGATGAGCTTCTTTGTAAGTTTTTAGTGTGCGTAGGGCCACTTTTCCTTTGCAAGTGCTTTTTGAATGCATTGTAGGTGATTGTTGTCAAGTTTCTATATTGTTACTTGTCTTGTTAATTGTTATTATAAACCTAAAAAACTCATACTAAAACCTATATTCTATGGATTCTGGCTAAGTTTTTCAACTTTTTTTTCAGAAAGCAATACATCACCATTACCTTAATGCCCATGTAAAGTATGAACGTTGTAGCCCCACCCGTTTGGTCAGAATCGGCCCAAATGTCACGAAATATCGCACTAAAAATCGAAAAAAATTATAAAAGTACGATATTCACGAGAAATATTTATTCGATTGTACCAAAAAACGTGGCAGGTCTAAGTTTAGAGATTTCAAAGGTCCCCTCCAATTTTCATCAAGATCGCATATGCCGTTTTGCCCAGTAGAGAGCGGACAAACAGACAGGAAAAAAAAGAAAAAAACATTGGAGCTATAAATATTTTGAGGGGTCAGTGAAATTGAAGTTTCCGCTTCGCTCAACCAATGACAGAGTGTGGGTAGACTAAATGCGAATGTATTTATTTTGTTATTTAATGATTCGTGAGAAGCCTGCCCAGCGTGCAATTTTCATGAGTGTATTCAAGCGTCTATTTAGCAGTGGTTAATTTCTGAAATAATAAGTGGGCGGACGCTCGACGCAGGGTCTATATTATTCAGAAATATTTAGAAAGTTCCATTAAACAATTATTCCAGGAACGTATGTATCCTCCGATACAATGGAAGTGTGTGGGCGCATTCGTATAGCCCCAGAAATTTTGAATGTTTAACATTCCAAATAGTGGTATTTTACTTGTTTTTAGAGTGCTTTGGTGAATTACTCAAACTTCTGCCTATTTTGTGTTGTTCATGGGCGCCGGCAAGATTTTTCCAAGGGGGGGGGGGCAAGACTAAACAAATAACAATACTATCCCTATATTTAGGGGTGGGGAGAAGGGGGGTGAGCGTATAGCCTCGCAAGGCGTTTTGTTTTCGTTTGGTAGTTTATAGCCGACTTTAGGATGTTAAACTAGGATATGAATTAAACTAAAAAATTGCGAGTTAATTTTATTATACCCCAATTTACAAAAAAAATCATTGCAAGCAGTAGCGTATCCAGGAATTGACAATTGACTGGAGAATGGTGGAGTGCCGGCCTTGCAAAACTAATACGGGTGTGCTGGAGTAAAGTTCCAATTCTGCCAATGGTTATATGGCCGAAGGCGAAAAAATTCAAATTTGCAACCCTTTAAACGCCTAGCAAAAACACGTTTAAAAATATTTTCTTTTTAGACGAGGGAGCGAAGCGACTGAGGATTTTCCATTCAAGAAATATGGCACTTCCGTGATTCTGTGGGTCTGTGGGTCGTACGTCGAAAATCAGCCGAATCGCTGAACAGATAGCGCTGAAATTTTAAACAGACATCCGGTACGAGGTAACTGAGAACTGCTAACAAAATCAGGTGCGATTTAAACCTACAAGAAATAATAAACTGGAAAATAGGCTGCCAATGTGTAGGAATTATTGGATGAGCGTAGCGAGCGAAGCGAAGATTCCATTTCACTACACTGGAGAAAAAAATCCGGAATGTTTTTTTTTTCTTTCTTTCTTTCCTTCTTTCTTTTTTCTGTATTTTTGTGTTTGTCAGCACGATTCCGGCTAAACCGATACTCCGTTTGCAATGAAATTTTATGGAGGCCTTCGAAATCTCTGAACTTAGAACTGCCACGTTTTTGAGCGCAATCAAAAATTTATTTCTCGTGAAAATCGCAATTTTACGATTTTTTTTCGATTTTTTGAAAATTTATTTTACTTATAACACCTACATGCTTAATCGGATTTTAATGATTTTTTCACAGAACCTTAATTTTATGAATCTAAATATTCGTGTGAAATTTGAGCGCAATCGAAAAATTATTTTTCATGAAAATAGAAATGTTGTTGTTTTTTCTTTTTTAATACAATTTTTTTACTTATAACACCTACATGCTTTATTCTATTGTAATAATTTTTTCACAGAACCTTAATAATATGAATTTATATATTCGTGTGAAATTTGAGCGTAATCGAATAATTATTTCTTATAAAAATCGCAATTTTTCGATTTTTTCTTTTTTTTAAATTAGTACGATTAATTTAAAAAATTACAAATTAAAGTTTATTTTTTATTAAATTTAAATTTAAATTTTTAAAAAATCTTCAACTTAGTAATAACTTTTTTCACAGAACAACAGAAAATCCGCATAACACATGGCAGCTCAATGCACCAATTACGCTCATCCAACAACGCGGCGGGACTTAAGCGTTTTCCTAGTTTTAACGACAATGGTTTTGATTTTGAAAAAATATTTTTCGTTTGATACTTTTTCAGGCTGTGGAATTTAACAAGCAGTAATCAAGGTGTATCGTATCTGGCAAGCTCAAGGTAACCCCAAATTCTGCTCGGAGATTGAGTAAACCTTGCAATCTTACCTCGTACTTCGTACGTGCTGTGTTTATCAAAGTATTTTATGCATTTTAAAAGATGTGCTGTAATAAAGATGGATAAAGTATAATATGATCATGTTTTTATGTAGGTATGTGTATTATGTTATGGCAAATTTAAAATCAATATATGGATGAGCGAAGCGAAGACTTCAATTTCGCTTCATGTTTTTTTTTGTTTTTTTTTACTTACGTTACCCCAAGAAAAATAGCTCGGGTGTTTTGTTTTTTGTTAGTTTTTTTGTCTGTTTGTTCGCTCTCTACCGGGCAAACGAAAGAAAAAACCCGTAAAATTTCGATATTCATGACAAATAATTTTTCGATTGCGCTCAAATTTCACATGAATATCTTAATTCATAAAATTAAGGTTCTGTGAAAAAAATCATTAAAATCGGATAAAGCATGTAGGTGTTATAAGTCGAAGAAATTTTTTTTAAATCGAAAAAAATCGTAAAATTGCGATTTTCATGAAAAATAATTTTTCGATTGCGCTCAAAATGTGGCAGTTCTAAGTTTAGAGATTTCGAAGGCCTCCACAAAATTTCATCGCAATTGGAGTATCGGTTTAGCCGGAATCGTGCTGACAAACACACAAAAATACAAAAAGAAAGAAATAGAAAAAAAAACATTCCAGATTTTTTCTACAGTGTAGTGAAATGGAATCTTCGCTTCGCTCATCCAATAAATAGACTGCCTATAGTTTGGGTCAGAATATGTTGCCGATCATGTCCATAATGTACCAATACATGTGTAAACAATAAATTTGTACATAGTACAAAGTACATAGTAAATTCAACCTAAATGTATATAGGATGAAGAATATCATTCTACCAGCTCTCTCACTCCCACTGCACAAGACGTTCCGTCCTTGTTCCTCTCATTACTGGCGCATGTGTCACCAGAATTCATCTCTGATAAAGAGTGTTTACTATTATCTATTGCAACACTTGTGGTCAATAAGCGATTCACGTTCTCAGAATGTTATTGTTTACATTGTGCGTTATCAGTCTTGTGATTGTGGTGCAAGGCGGCTGGACGAACATTAATGTCGTGAAATTATTGACATCGCTGGGGCTCGAACACCAACCATCTCGAGTGAAAAGTTTTAAACGGGTACGAATTCGACTCCCGGGAATGGAATACTTACGGACTTTATCGCTAATTGTTCGTACACACAAAACGAACCACGAAATTAACACCACATTCTCGAAATTCGAACACAATATATTTTCACTTGCACTCGGTATTGGGTTCGAATCCTAGTTATGAAAGTACTAATGAGTTAAAAATAAAAATAAATTACCAGATGGGAAGGGGTTCCTTAATGTACCCGGAATTGGCAGGGTGCGAATTGATGGCTAGTATCAGTGTGGACTGCTAGGGGTCTGGGGCATAGCCCCAGCCGCCGGATGCAATAAATGTTTGGGAATATTATTGCCCTTAAGATGGCCTTAAAAGCGATCAGAGGAATTTTTTTGGTGGTATTATCAACGGAATTATTGCCCTCGAGATGGCATTAAGCGATCTGAGGTATTATTTTGAAAGGAATATGTGTAAATTGACGCATTATTAAATAACATTACGAGATAAAGTCACTTGATGTTATGAGATGAGATGGGAATCCAGAGGTGGGGATTTAGCCATCCCCGACAGGGATACCTTTCAGTTAAACAGAGCCAGGGATGAAATTATCAGAGGGGGTTGGGGGAATCCCCCCATCCCCCCATCAATTCGCACCCTGGGTATTGGGTTCGAAACCCACTTTATGACATCATTTTATAAATATTACACATCCAGGGGTGGGTAGGGGTGGAAGTACTCTATGTTTAGTTTGAATACCGGGTATAACAAGTATATGAATATGGAATAATATATACGGGGAGGGGTGAGGAGGGCGGTGGTGGGGGAGGGGTCTAGGGTCATCGGCGAGGCTGTGGTCTCAGACGAACCGAACACTATTTACCTCTGACGCCGATGACGTAGCATTCCTAGAAAAGTACAAAAAAAAGAAGAAGAAAAAAAGTGACGCACCGTACGCGTTCGTGCCTATTTAATCATTCGATTCTGATATAAAACTGATTGCATTAGCGAAGCGAAGATTCCATTTCACTACACTAGAGAAAAAAATCCAGATTTTTTTTCTTTTCTTTTTTTTTGTTTATCAGCACGATTCCGGCTAAACCAATACTCCAATTGCGATGAAATTTTATGGAGGCCTTCGAAATCTCTGAACTCAGAACTGCCACGTTTTTGAGCGTAATCAAAAAATTATTTTTTATGAAAATCACCATTTTACGATTTTTTTCGATTTTTAAAAAATTTCTTCGACTTATAACACCTACATGCTTTATCCGATTTTAATGATTTTTTTACAGAACCTTAATTTTATGAATTAAGATATTCTGTGAAATTTGAGCGCAATCGAAAAATTATTTGTCATGAATATCGAAATTTTACTGTTTTTTTCTTTTTAAAAACAGTTCTTTGACTTATAACACCTACATGCTTTATCCTATTGTAATGATTTTTTCACAGAACCTTAATTTTATGAATTATTATATTCGTGTTAAATTTGAGCGCAATCGAATAATTATTTCTTATGAAAATTGCAATTTTACGATCTTTTTCTTTTTTAAAATTACGATTAATTAAAATTTACAAAATTTATGTTAATTTTTTATTTTATTATTTTATTTAATTTAAAAAAAACCGACTTAGTGATGATTTTTTCACAGAACAACAGAAAATCCGCATAACACATGGCAGCTCAATGCACCAATTACACTCATCCTACAAAGCGGCGGAACTTAAGCGTTTTCCTAGTTAAGAGTCAACTACACCTCTTTGAAACTTGTTTGGGAACTATTCCTGATCCAGTTGTCATCCGATCGATACGCAATTTTGCATAATTGTCAGTAAAGGATATGGTCACTCTTCCATGGTAAAAGATTACTGAACATTGTTCAGCATTACACACAAATAAATTCCGAAATTTATTGATTTTGATGATTTTACAAAAGTACTAAATCCTAAAAATACATTTAATTTATTTAGTTTTTTAGTGATTGTTTAAAAAAACTGTGCCACTATAGAAGACTGTATATACATGACCATAAGCTATGTGCAAAGTCTGATAATCTTATAAAAACTGGCTTCGGAAGAGTTCCAGAAAAAATCACTACTATTGCAGACTTTTAACAATATTATTATAATGTTATTATTAAGAAACAATAATTGAAACAAAATAGATACTGTTCCTACCTATACGCTAAAGGACACACAATGTCACCTTCTTACCTATTCCTGCCTGTCCGAGAGAAATGGCAACCCCTGCCAAAACTAGAAGACAAAGCACTGAAATCTTCATCGTGAACCCTCTTCCTCCGAGCACCCAACACTTAATGGAGGAGTGTGCAAATTGCATGGATCTTATCGCTTGGAGTAAGACGCAGCTTGAACACTATAGTTCATTAGTTTTGACTTTGAACCATTACTCAGCAATGTCTCCTATCATTTGACAAGTTGAAACTTGAGTACAAGGGATATTTTTCAACAATGTTGCTCCACACATGATGTGAAGCTCTAAATGATTAGCTCTCTACGCAAAATAAAAATGCCGTTGAGATGTGTTAGTCACCCCAATAACGAATCAATGTTTTCAAAACACCTCTCAATGCATTTTATCACAAAACCTCCATTTAATTTGTTTTGTTTTGTTTTTTGGATGAGCGAAGCGAAGACTTCAATTTCACTGACCGCCCAAAAAATAAGCTCGGACGTTTTTTGTTTGTTTTTGTTTTTTGTTTTTTTGTCTGTTCGCTCTCTACCGGGCAAACGGCATCTGCGATATTGATAAAAATTGAAGGGGACCTTTGAAATACCTGAACGTAGCCCTGCTACGTTTTTGGGTACAATCGAAGAAATATTTCTCATGAATATCGTACTTTTACGATTTTTTTTCGATTTTTAGTGCAATATTTCGTGACATTCGGGCCGATTCTGACCAAACGGGTGGGGCTACAACGTTAATATTTTACATGGACATTAAGGTAGTGGTGATGTATTGCCTTTTGAAAGAAAAACGTTGAAAAAGTTAGCCAGGATTTATAGAAATAAAGGTTTTAATATACGTTTTTTTAGATATATAATAAGTTACTATAGAAACTTGACAACGATCACCTACAATGCGTATAAAAGCAATCTTCGGGCCTCCAGATATTTTACATTCTAGCTAGGCCGCTTCGAGAACGCTTTTTTTTAGTCGCGTTGATGGATGAGCTTTTTTGGTTGAAATGCTGATATTAAAACCTTTATTTCTATGAAAACTTTTTTTCAAAAAGCAATACATCATTATGACCTTAATGTCCGTGTGAAAAATGAACGTTGTAGCCCCACTCGTTATCGTAAAAGTACGATTTTCCAGAGAAATATTTCGTCGATTGTACCCAAAATCGTGGCAGGTCTAATTTTAGAGATTTCAAAGGTCCCCTCTAATTTTTATCAAGATCGCATATGCCGTTTGCCCAGTAGAGTGCAAACAGCCAGGAAAAAAAAACACCCAAGCTAAATTTTTTTGGGGGTCAGTGAAATTGAAGTCTTCGCTTCTCTCATCCAATAACCATAGCAATTAGTACTACTTTATTGGATGAGCGAAGCGAAGACTTCAATTTCACTGACCCATCAAAAAATTAAGCTCCCATGTTTTTTTTTTTTTTTCTGTCCGTTTGTTTGCGCTCTACCGGACAAACGGCATATGCGATCTTGATAAAAATTGGAGGTGACGTTCGAAATTTCTGAATTTAGATCTGCCACGTTTTTGGGTACAATCAAAGAAATATTTCTATTGAATATCGTACTTTTACGATATTTTTCGATTTTTTGTGCATTATTTTCGTGAAATTTGGGCCGATTCTGACTAAACGGGTCGGGCTACAAGGTTCATATTTTACATGGATATTAAAGTTATGGTGATGTAGTAATTTGAGAAATAAAAAGTTGAAAAAGTTAGCCAGAATCCGTAGAATAAAGGTTTTATTATGAGTTTTTTTTAGGTATATATAACAATTAACAAGTAAGAATAGAAACTAGACAACAATTACCTACAATGCGTTCATAAAACACTTGCAAAAGTAAAGAGATACCACGCAAACTATAAAAACTGACAAAATAGCTTATCCATCAAAGCGACTAAAAAAAGCGTTCGCGAAGCGGCCAAGTCAAAATTATTGGATGAGCAAACTGAAGACTTTAATTTCACTGACCCCCCCCCCCAAAAAAAAAAGCTCGGAAGTTTTTTGTTTGTTTTTTTGTTTGTTTTTGTCTGTTCGCTCTCTACCGGGCAAACGGCATATCGCTGCCAACCCAACAAGACCACTCAAGTGCATTAAGTAAAAATGTTCAGGAGAGATAAAAAACATATTATTTCGTTTGCTCTCAAGTGATCATTGTGAAAATGATTTTTCATTTAAAAATTCATCTTTAGTTATTAGATACATATTCATTGTTATGAATTTCCTATTGTTGAGTATTTTATTGTACTTGAGAGTGTTTTTTTTAAACCTCACCTCATTTTGCAATAAATTTGCACTTGAGAGGTCTTGTTGGGTTGGAAGCGATATGCGATCCTTATGAAAATTGGAGGGGACCTTCGAAACCTCTGAACTTAAACCTGTCACGTTTTTGGGTACATAAGAAGAAATATTACTCATGGATATCGTATTTTTACGATTTTTTCGATTTTTAGTGCGATATTTCGTGACATTTGGGCCGATTCTTGCCAAACGGTTGGGGCTACAACATTCATATTTTACATAAACATTAAGGTTTTGGTGATGTAGTACCTTTTGAAAGAAAAAGTTGAAAAAGTTATCCATAGTTCAAAAAAATAAAGGTTTTAATATAAGTTTTTAGGTATATAATAACAATTAACAAGTAACAATAGAAACTTAACAACAATCACCTACAATGCGTTTAAAAAGCACTTGCAAAAGGAAAGAGATCCCACGCAAACAAAAAACTTACAAAAAGTCTCATCCATCAACGCGACTAAAAAAGCGTTTGCGAAGCGGCCTAGTTAAATAAGTAGAATTTGGATGAACTTGTTATGTTTGAATTAAAAGATGCAAATTCTTTTTTTTTAGATGAGTTTGGCCATTTTTTAGATCTCATTACTTTTGAGCGTATAAGGTTTGGCTGTATTTTTTACAAGTTTTTGAATGCGTGGGTAGTCTATAAGTCTTGATTAGTTGCATGTTATGTTGCTCCACGGTCATGCTGTTGCTTATGGTAGCAACATAACAAGATTTGCATTAACCTACACTCTTATCATGATTCCATCTCAATATTATTATCAAGATAATGCAATTAGAAAATCTGTATATCCAAATGTAATGTAAACTAAAATGCAAATAATTTTACTCTTACTCTTACTCTTATTATCTTTAACTACAGTAGAAGCTGCCGTTTTAATTACTTATGTGAATATGGTTGCATTACCTAATAAAGAGTCAACGAAAGTTCATTTATACATAGTTGGAATTCGTAAATAATTCAATGTTGGCTAAATATGATCTATTTTATTTCCCCCATGTGATGGCTAACAGGAGAAAGTGTCCTTGGACAAAGCTCATTTTGATCACGCGTCGTCGCCTATAATAGTCTCGTGGCAGTGGCCACTCCTTGCCCACGGCCATGACACTAGTCAGCTGACACATGACACCAGGGGTACAGAACGTTAATAAGGACACACGTCAACGGTATTTGATAAACTGACAAGTAGATTTCGATCGTTGACGGAGACGCATGTGCGTCCTTCCTGTCCACCTCGTATTCAAACTCTATGGGTATAAATTTGTACCTTTATTTTAAGCATTGAATTGTTCTATTCAAATAGAACATTAAACATGTGATGGATCATGCATGGGTTAGTACGATTCATAATTTTGTCAGCATTTTTATAGTTGTCCTCTTTCGTAAATCATTTTTTTACTGAATAGTACACATACGCTAAATAAATTTTTAAAATAATTAATTAATATTTATTGGCAATTCCTCACCCTCTAATCTACTATCTGTGGTAATACATAACTGTTAAGGAAGTTTCCATCAAGAGGAAACGATATGTTTTACCTGACGTATCATGTGTGGCAGTGAATAAGGTTTAGTCTTCACAGTCACGAGATTGGCCGCTATATAAAGCCCTAGTTTCACAGCCAAAGGGTATATCTCCTCTCATCCAACCAACAAGATGTACGGAACACTCATCATACTGGCAGTAGCCTTCCTAGGCCTGGTAAGTTGCTAATACAACATATAAATCGCTGTGTTTCTATCATGCATTCTCACTTCTAAAATAATTGTAAACTGTAAAGGGAGTCACTATTAATGTTAACATTGTGTTTTCAGGCTAAAAATTAAAATACACGATGAGTTGATTGTTGTGTTGCTAAACGTATCTATATAATATGTAGGCCTATACGATGTAATTATGTACTTTGACTTTGTTGTTAATTAATTAATCAGACGATGAGTGGTAATAACGATGAAAGGTAATTACAAAAATAACATGACATATGCGTAGATATGTTCAAAAATGTTTTGTTTAGTTTGAAAATTCGCGTCTTAAAACAAAAATAAAACAATTTGCTAATGAAAACTTTAAAAATAAACGCCGATTTTAATTATCAGTACCTATCACAAATTCCAGGACAATTTATGAATAATTTAAAAGAAAAACAAGCACAAAAGAGTGAGAATCAGTTTTTTTAAGCTCAATTTCAGCCTTTAGTTTTCAAAGTTTATGATAGTTATTACCAACTGATTAATTTTTACTACCCGGCACCTCCACCAAAATTACGAAATTATGCATTTTTTGTGTAATGTCAATATTTTGATATGAAGTATTTTTGAGCTAACTCGCATACATACGAATTTTACGATCTCACATTCGCGTTTTATGACCCGGCACCTCCACCATATGTACCAGCCAGGATTAATTTAATTTCGACTACCTACCCGGCACCTCCACCAAAACTTTGAAAAAAACTTTGAAATTTCGTGACCTAATTCGCGTTTAAAGACATAATTGCTAATTTCGCCACTAGTTCGCGGTAACATTTAAAATATCGCGAAAATTCGCGAATTGGGAATTGGTACCATTCAATCACAATTCAGGTGATTCATGTGTAAACTGAATTTGAAGGGATTATTGCAACTTTAAAAAAAAATCGCGAAAAATTCTCACCATTTTTGCACATCTCTACTTAGGCTGGATTCGAACCCTCGTCCTAGTATAGAGCCAAACGTTTCAGACCAACGCCAACCAACGCATGTGCCAGCGCGAATGGCTTAAAACTAATACATACTCATATAACACGAAAGAGTAAATTTGCTTAAAGTACATTCTGTACTTACTTTAATTTATTTCAACCGATCTATTTTAAATGTGCAAGGAAAAAACCCACGTACCTCTCAAAGCATGTAGACTGCTGTACAGTGAATTTTCACTAATTAATAATCAATTAATCATATATTTAATTATAATTGCATTTAACCCATAAATTCATCCCTGGGACAAATATTATCGATCGTTGAATTGAGTCGTGTGTTGTATTCTCATGGGTGTGATATTTTCAGGTCACAGGGGATGAACTTGGAAATACAACAGTCAAGGCTGTCTTGAAGAAATGTGGTGGTAAGGGCAAAGGCGGCCGTCACCCTTTCCATGGATATAACGTAAGTAGGATCTTTATAATACCATTACTGACAATGTAATTGCTATAGAAGGGTGCTCTTATCGACTAGTCCATTACTAGAATAAGATATGAAGTATATGTTTCAATAAATACATTATTTTGGTTAGAATCGTTCGTTATTACCAATTTTTATAAAACTTTACATAGTTGCGTTCAAAATTCATTCAATATTGCGACTATACAGGTGACTGTGACAATAAGAAACTCTGACGCTGTAGCCTATATTCTAGCGGAGCCTGATCCAGTACTGGATCAGCCCCAAGAAAGTGGAGTCCGACGAAGTGATCGTATACGTATACCAGAAACTCTCAAATGTGATATTTTGGTCTTCATAAGAATGTAACGCATGTTTATAGAAGGCGGGGCCTGGTCATGGTAACTGTTTGTTTTGTGATTTTGTTTTTCTATGTAACGCCTTGTCTGGGCTTTTATTTTTGTAAGTTTTTAGAATTAATATCTTGTTTTTCTGAGGATAGCCCACACAGTTGGGCTGAAACGTCAAAAGCAATTAAAGCAGATTCGACGCGGCGAAATGTCCCGACCAATAAATTGTGTTAATTATTTACCGGGCCGCGAAAGCCTTAAATTTGAAATTATTATTATTATTATTATTATTATTATTATTATTATTATTATTATTATTATTATTATTTTATTGGATGTATTTCATACAAACTCGGTTAAAACCGGAGCTAACATGTTGTACGGACTTACGTCAAGTACTTCCATGTGTACCTATTACATACATTATTACTTTTGTCTTAACTCTAACTAAAA
Source organism: Sweltsa coloradensis (assembly GCA_024449915.1). Lineage (NCBI taxonomy): Eukaryota > Metazoa > Arthropoda > Insecta > Plecoptera > Chloroperlidae > Sweltsa > Sweltsa coloradensis. The sequence goes on from JAMZAV010000708.1 coordinate 115,465, forward strand.
TAAGTCATTTATAAATTGTAATATTGTTTGTAGATGATGTTTTCTTTCTGCTGTGTACGGTCGTGGCCGATTTCTCGTCGCCATCCTAGCATTTGCTCTTCGGACTATGGGAAACCACGAAAACCATGTCAGGATGGAAGCTGTCTCGAAATCTCGAAGTATCATTCTTAGTTTAGAAATTTACGAACTATTCTACACGTGTTGAGTATTACTGCCTTTTGAGTCTCGATGTATACATTGATTATTATTATTATTATTATTATTATTATTATTATTATTATTATTATTATTATTATTAAAAGACATAGTTATTGATTCATAGCAGTTGTCGAAAAAGTTTGCCCCGACTGGGGTTCGAACCCAGAACCTCCGGCTTAACGTGCCATAGCTTTACCAATTAAGCTACCGGGACCACAGAACAATCCTTTACGAAACTGCTATTTGTTGTGACTGTTGACTTTCATGACATAAATCCAACAGAAGACTACAATGTAGCTGTCAAATCTGAAAGATCGCATGGATAAATCCAATCACGTCTCATCTCCCATGAATTGGGTAGTATGTATATTAGGTTTTTAAGCATAAGCTATTATTCAACAAATAAGTATTGTATCAATAAAATCTAGAGCAAATCGAATAGCACTGTTTTATTTCTAAGGGGTCTGTATACTCAACACTATCCCACTAGTAATATGTTCCAAAACCTCCTCATACTTCAGTACACCGCGCTGGTTGAATGTTGCCCCGACTTCCCCGCAATCATCAAGGAGAAGTCCTGGACAGATTGCAAGGCCACCTTCAGGGACGCCCAGCCTTCTGGTACTACCGATGGTTCTACCACAGAAAATACTTCTGTGACTCCACTCTCGTCAACAGATGCAACATCTATTGCATCTACATCACCAACAGTTGGCAGGAAGCGGAAGCATGGAGGTGGGGGCAAGAACCGCAGTGTAAGTAATTATTGAGCTCAACTAATAATGTTTTTCTTATTCTTTACACTTGATAGTTATTAATTTGCCTGTCACTATTTCGGTTTCAGTGTATCATGGAGTGTGCCTTCAAAGCAGAAGGACTTATCATGACAGTAAGTACACTATCCAGATTAGGAGTGTAATTTCTGTCCAGAATCGAGCACAAAACATTCCTAAAATATAGAGCCGAAAAATTAAGTAAACTGAATTTTCATAAAAGCTAGATCTATGCATCTATTCCATTTTCAGTACCTTTAAATCTGTTTTCATGCGGATTTTTACCAAAGATAATTTTTGGCAATATTTGACACATATGTAATGTATTTTATTTTTGTTCAAATTAAAAGTTTATAAAATCATCCCCTAAATGGCATGCAATGCAAGCATATAGATCTAATCTTCATAAATAACCACGTGCAATGTATATCGCGTTATCTTGAATCTTTTGTCAGTAAGATATTTAATGTGGTTTCAAACATACGAAGGTAGTTTCGTGATTACATTATTCGCTTCCCTCGCAGGGACCTGACGGCAACAACACCGTCGACCTAGCTGCGTTGAACACCCGCCTTGCTACCTTCGCTGTACGGGACTGGGAAGCAGTGATCAACGGAGCCAAGGCTAAGTGTACAGCAACTGCACGTAAGCCCAAACAACGTGTTGTTTTAACCCTTCAGTCCCTGCGTCCATTTAAATATTTTAAATTTTAATCCGGGCAAATGGTAAGTTTTCCAATTTGACCCCATTTTTTGTGAATAAAAAATAAATATATTTTCCCCCATGTCAATGGGACAAAGTACCCTTTTTAGAGAAGTTTGAAAATACACGTCTGCAAAAAATGGTAAAAATGTAAAAAAAAAAAAATGGGTTTGTACCAGAAAAATGATATATTCATAGTATTGTTATTAATTGAGATACAAAAAAATGCCACATGTGCAAATAATTCAGGAAAAAATCTAGTTTTAGGAATAGTCTTCAAATTTATATTCAAAATTAAATTGAAACTTCTATTCAGAATCCAAAATTTCCCAAAATTCATTAAAAAACGGGATAAAAAATATTTCGAAAACACTAAAAAACTCATAAAAAATCTAGAATTAGATTTCATTGTTTAAAATGACTTAAATTGCACCAATTTAATTCTCAACTGAAGAATTAAGTAAAAATTATCGAGTTGCTCCGACCGATGTACCTCAAGCTTAAAGCGCGAGGTCTCGAACTCGACACACACACCGGCAATCCTGAATGAAGTTTTTCAAAGGTTTTCTTCAGTCGTTGATGCGAATGCTAGGTTTGGGTCTTCTTCAACAGACTTTGGATAATTCCTTCTCAGCTACCCATCTCTAAAATACCTACTTAGTCAGAGGAATAAAATTTAGGACCAGAGAAAAAGAACGGTATTTCGATACGATATCAAAAAGTGGGAATATTTTCAATATCTATATTTGGCTTCATATCGAAATATCGAAATGTACACAAAAAATGGTAATTTCGTTATTTTGGTGCAGGTGCTGGGTCATAAAACGCGATTGTAAGATAGAAAAAATTGTTATCCATTTTGATTTTACCATATCAACCCTATTTGGCCATAAATTATTAAAAATAGGCCCACTCTTTTAATATTTTTTTAAATTTTGGAATTGTTTTTGGATTTTTTTTACAAACAATAACACTTCGATCCATCGATATCATAATATCGAAATTTTTCGTGTGATATCCCAGCCCTAAAAATTGTTCCTAAACAGGTTTGCCACATTAAATATAACATTTATTTCTGATTTTTATTTTTATTTTTTTTTTTTATTCAGAAAGTAGTTTCAAATACAGCAAACCATTTTAAATTAATTAAGAATGTATCAAGTAGGTTTGTCATCAGATGCTCACCAATCGTCTCTGGAGATCTATGTATAGACAATTGAGAATAATCTGTGTATATACAGCAAATTAAAACGAAAAGTCACGTATAAAATATAATATTCAGTGGACAATCGGTTTCTGTTCCTGTTCCACTACTGCAAAAAATATTTTACTGAAAAATAAACGTGATTTATAGTATTGAACTTTATCTTCTTTTAAATACAACTTGACTTGTTTGTTTACTGATATGCTTTATTATGTTTTCAGCTAAAGTAAAAGGTCATGAAACTTGCACTTCGGGAGCCGAGCAAGTGAGCAATTGTTTGCTGAAATATTTGATGAAAGTAAGTATTATGAGTATGCATAGTATTTTTTTACCATGTACATGCCAATAATCAAAATTAATAAATTAAATTAAATGAGCATGGGCATATTCACTATTCAGGCTTATCGTGGGAAGGTACAAGTTATATACGCTACATGGCATCACTTTAATCTACAGTTTACAAAATCCGACCAAAATGGACATGATTACATTGTTGATCTTAGTAGAGTAAATTTTTGTATAATAAACTATCCCTCCTCGAAATGAAAGCATACTAAATAATTTGACATTAAATTGTTTGTAATCATCTGATGTCATCTAATGTACGCTACATGGCGGTAGACATGACTATTGTTTGGTTTGGAATCTTAATATTGCTATTTGTGCGTATGGATTCATGTGGCTGTGGTATTATAACCCCATCTTCTACTGTATTTCAGGGGTGCCCAACTCCCAAGAACTCAACAGAATGCAATGCGCGAAGGGAACGAATGGAGAAACGGGAGGAAAAGAAGGGAAATAAGAGAAATAAGGGAAAGACGGAAGCGGCCACAATGGAGTTGACAGCTGCTTCGTAGTCTGATGAGATACTAACTCAAAGCTATGTTCACTTCAAGTGAAGCAATGATTGTAAATGTTTTGTATACACGCAATCCTGAATAAAATTAATAAAATTAATTAATTGTTAGTCTTGTTCTTGTGATTAAGTTGTGATACAGTGATTAACACATTTTAAGTATTCGAATGTATCTCAACAACACCACATCAAACTATACTCTACCTTTAGGAGTAATTCACAAAACAAGACGCACACGAACCTCTCCATAAGATCAAGGATTCCAAATCTATTGATCTATCCACTCACAAGTCTAGAAAATTACAATTGCATTATTAAAAAATTATAATTATCTTAAAAGTTAGTAGAATACATTGACACATGCATAAAACTGTCATATATTGTATGCTAAATATGCTTTTAAAGTCGGTTACAGGAGAAATAATCTACTTATATGGCACCAAAGAAATTTGTTAATCTTCCCCATAAGTAAAATCAATTGCAACAGCGTCATTGTCGCCTACGATAAAACCACGGTTAAAAATAATTTAAAATATGGGCCCTTCAGAAGAAAACAGTTGTTTTGTTGGAGTTTGAATGGTAAATTCCTGCATAATTTCTCATAAATGCTATCCATCAGATGTGATGTCATATAGATTTTACTTATTTTTTATGATTTGTAACTTCTTATGCTTTATAGTTTTTATGCTTTGCAAACTAGAAAGCAGTGACTTACTTGGTTTGACATTGGAAAGAATGTTGAAAGCATGGACTTAAAATAGTAACTGGCGCCTTGTAATTTACGCCATCTATGAGCAAATAATGAACTTATGACTTACCTTGTTTGGCTTCTGAAACAAATTGTAGTGGCTAATTCAAATAACACGTAAGGTAACTTCAAAAAAAATATACTTAAATTGATTGGCTTGAGAAGGGCCCGTATTATGTATAACTCGAATCAAAATAATTATATAAATACTGAGAAATATCTCATCTCTCAAAACCACGCCCAAGGAATCTCGCAGACATACTCAGCTTCATGCTGTTCACAATGCCAATCTGAAAGTCTTCCATCTCCCAGTAGGATCATTCCACAGTCTGAACCACTGGGACTGTTGGGATAAGGTGGATGCCATGTCAGGAACCAAGGTTTCTCCCACTTATGTCCTGAAACAAGAATAAATATATAAGTAAATATATAAATAACACATATGAAGAGAACAGAAAACATTAAAATAATACTATTGCTAAAGTACAACTCTAAATTGTACCTAAAGTTCATTATTGTGTCTGTATTTATTTATGCTATTATATTTATTTAGCTATCCTTCTAATTCTGTTATTATAACAATAGGATATGCGTTAAATAAATGAACAAATAAATAGTACCTGTTGCATTGTACCAAACATTGTGAACGCCAGTCTCGTGAATGTCAATCCAAGCCCATTTCTTGATAGGGTTCAAATTATTAACAAACTCCAACTTCTCTGGGGTGTTGATGGACGCCAGGTGGCCGCCATCTTGGTTGCATTGATGCCGCGCAGTAGACCACGTGGCGGGGGTGAGGTAGATCTTGAAGTAGCTTGTGTCCTGGAGGCCTAGGTAGCCGGCCGAGGGGGGTACTTAGGTCGTCGTTCATCTGTTTCGTACACTGATACTGATCGTCTCGGACGGAGACGTTGATTTGTAGCACCCCTATCAGCAGGCAGCCCTGCAATGTTCAGAACAAGAGCTCGTCACAAATTATATATATACATAGCATGTAAAGAAATCAATCCAGAAAATTTTAAAATCTTTCTCAGCCTTCAAACCCGGATATCCCTATTGCCGGTCGGACTGAACGAAAGGTCCTATCTTCTCAGTCTAAGCCACTAGATCTTGCAACTCTACGAAACATTGTAATTTTGTCTGTGTACAAAATGCTGCTGCTGTAATAAAAGATTTTCTTCTTAATGAATATGTCAATAAACAAAATGAATTAATGATGAATGTCCAAAGCCTGTTTGAGACTATACTGAGAAAAACTGGGGGAAAAAATTCTCTCAAACAATCCAGTCAACATTTCCAACTATTTAACCTTTTTTCATTTATTTACTTAACGACTATTTTATACTATTCAGTTAAAAATCAGGCGTTTCGCTAAACATACTTCTGGTGGTATCCCATGGCAGTGTTTAATATTTTACACATGACATAATTTATTTATATCTTGGACCAGATCAAGTTAGACCCTGACTTATTTCGACTGAATTAAAGACCAAATTTTCGAACTCCATATAATTGAGATCTAATCATTGATCACATCAATAAACCAGGGCTGTGAACGTCATCATTCTTAATTAACTAGCGTAGGGTGCATGCATATTTTGCATACTTTATTAATTTTGCATTACCGAGGATATGACTAAGATGTATGTGACTTACTTTGAGTTTACATATTGCCGGGGTATTTTTGTTACAATAATCTCGCATAAATTGTAGTTATTTATACCCCTCCTGACAATTTCTAAAAGAAACTCTAAAAAACTTTTTATTAGGAACTAATGTTTATAGAGAAAATTATAATAGAACAAAATTTAATAATATTAATATTCTACAGTGAAGGATAACTAATAATTCTATCATCAGTCTTACCCATTGCGTCCTGCCGAAACAGTTCATCATGTCCAATGGCTAGGGCAATCCCCGCCGAAACCAGAAGAAAAAGCAGCGAAATCTTCATCGTGCGCCCTAGTCCTCCGTGCAGCTAACGTTCACTGAATGGAGTAGGGCGCAAATAGCACGGACTTATTGCTTGGCGCGGGACACAGCTTGCAACACTAGTTAGTTGGTCTTGACTTTGAGCCATTACTTTGCATGCAAGGTCTCCTTTTATTAGACAAGTTGGGTAAGGGATATTTTCAAGTGTTGCTTCACACAGGACGTAAAGTACTGAATGCATAGCTCTTATGAAACTGGAAGGCTTCGTGAACTTTTTTCCAGTATAACGTTGATGGATAAGCGCTTTTGGTTCATTGAACCTGATTTTTCTTTCATTTATCTCTCTTTTTTTGTCATTGTTTACATGTTATTAGATACGCGTCGAAGACTTTACCTTGAACATCTTGACAAAATAGATGTGTGTGTGTGTGTTTATGCCTGTTTCTCCCGGGAAAACGTTAAATCATAATATCAAATCGTTGGATGGAATTGATTATGAAAATGTGCATTATAATTATTTAGTAGTGCAATTACGCCTCTTCTAATACTATCCCTTCCATTGATGGTTGGTCGGATTCCATAATCAAATAAATGCAATCGAACCAGAACAGAGAGTAAGGCAGAAGCGATGGGACAAGAAGGAACGGATGTTCCTAAACGAGGATTAGGGACAAGTTTTGGGACAGGAAAGATGACTGTTAGTACGTACATGTGAGGATAATATGTTATACGAGAGAAGAAAATGTAAACAATAGAGATGAGAAAGAAATACAGATCCTGTAAGAGATGGAAGGAGACAAGACGAGGGTCGAAGTACATGGGGGGTGTGAGGGAGAGAAAAAAACTTTGTAGATAAGAGGGAATGGAAATTAATTAATTTTATTTGGTATCGTAGATGTGTTGGTTTTTGGTTTTATTTAATAAAACCGAAATAACACTGCTAAATGGTATTAAGAGCAAATGAACTCATATTTTTCATCACTTTTCAATCCAAACTTGCCGATCAAAACAATTGGTAACTAAAAAATTACAAGTAAATTACTTTTCATGCCAGAGGAATCAATCAGACATATATTCTCTACAAACCCACGCCCAAATCTCACAGAAAATAATATTCTCTTCAAACCCATGCCCAGGGAATCTCACAGACATATTCGGCTTTATTCTGTTCACAATGCCAATCTGCCAGTCTTCCATCTCCCAGTAGGATCATTCCACAGTCTGAACCACTGGGATTGTTGGGATAGGGTGGATGCCATGTCAAGAAGGATGGCTTCTCCCATCTATGTCCTGAAAACAACAAAAATATTATGACTTAATTACGTAATATAAATAAATGCTTTTATTATAACGCTACAGGGTTTATGACAAATTAGACAAAACCGAATCGCTCTTATTAATTATACTTAATTGAGTGGAGCTTATAAAAATACGAAGCACAATATTCTCATTTAAAGTAGCCAATGTTTGGTAGAAAAAGGTTTTAAAACAACCATTCTTTATTTCTTAAATATTTCAAAAATTCTAATTTTGACTTTATTTTGAATATTGTTTATAGAAAACACAGAAACCACAGATCAGCAGTGTAAACCGTAAGGTGGGTGTGTATGACTCGCAAAGAACAAACATACTCCTTACTAAAAAAACACTTAAAAAACTGACAACGACAATGTATTCGATTTGGAGTGCAGTTCGTGAAAATTATACTATTTGATTAGGCCCCTATTGAACCTAAAAAGTGGATGAATAAATTATGTATATAGGCACTTAATAAGGTACTCAATAAAAATAGAAAAAAGGTTAATGGTTCATAAAATTTGCTTCCAGTTGTTTTACATTTTGGTAAAAAAGGCATTGTTCAAAAATTTTACACGTGTATAATCAAACATATTATGAAGAAGAGTTTTACCAACGTCATGTGTAGGCCTAGTCGACGAGTATGATGTCGACATACAAAGTGGGTTATTCAATTTTCATATCAAGCCATAAGGTTCCAGATTGTGGTATTTATGATGAGGAAGTCCGAAGAAACGAAGTCGAAGTCTTGTGATATTGTTTCATAACACAAAGGCTATATGGTGTGTTTAGTTTCTGCTTTCTATGGGGTATTTTCAAATCAATTTGCAATAAAAATAAGTCGGCCGAGAATGGTTGAATAGAATTTATGGTAGGAAGAACTTTTTTGTATTTAGGCCTACTCTGCACGTTTGTATTAATGACTAACTTATCCTTCAACTTATTTGTCGTGAAGACACATTTTGCGATTAAACTGTTAATGTTGATTAACGTAGAAAATAACATATAATAATTATCCCACTTTCATGGATTTACTTTAGTCCATGTTCTTCAATTGATTTCATGATAAATCGAACCGAGTAAAGCTTACTATTAAAACGTGAATTAGTATTACCTGTTGCATTGTACCAAACATTGTGCACTCCAGTTTCGTGAATGTCAATCCATGCCCATTTCGTGATGGGGTTCAAAGTTTTAACGAACTCCAACTTCTCTGGGGTGTTGATGGACGCCAGGTGGCCGCCATCTTGGTTGCATTGATGCCGCGCATTAGACCACGTGGCGGGGGTGAGATAGATCTTGAAGTAACTGGTGTCCTGGAGGCCTAGGTAGCCGGCCGGGGGGTACTTAGGTCGGCGTCCTTGACCTTCATACAATGACACCGGTCGGCCTTGTGGGTAGGAAGAACCCCTATCAGCAGGGGGCACTAAAAGAGTAACACGCATTGATTATTGATCGATAATTATATTAATATTAATATTGAAACATTGATTATAATAGTTTCGGAGGAAAAACATGTAACCACTGTCTAATGTTGTATGTTTATTATTGATTAGTGATTATTTGTAAATTATTTAATAATTGTTAAGCTTCATAGTATTGTTTTAAATTGTATTTAAAATCTTATTTAATTTAGTAACACCTTAATGTGTGATATAAAATAATTGAAGAAATAAAAATAACATTAAAATTACATGAAAAACATGTATAATTTAAAATATAAGTACAAGAAATTGAAACAATGTAAGATAAACAGAGAAATTACAAACGTAGCCTACATTAAAAGTAAGAAAACTGGGCATCAACGTCAAAAACATATCACATAATAGGCCTAAACTTCAGTTCCTCTGCTTATGGATAACAGCACCATAATATCGAAAGATGTGAAGGAATTTACGAATGAGAAACTTCTTGGTTAGAATGCCAGTGATTGATCGTGTTTCCTTCTAAAACGCCAGATGCGAATGATCATTATCCATCGTACCTGAGAATGTGAGGACAATGTCTGATCTGGTCACCTCTGAGCTACACATCTGCTTCTCTCTATATTGAACATCTACCTCGAGATTCCCAGCTTGATCTTGTTCAGTATCCCCAACAACGACCTAGAAAAGTCATGTATTCATGTTACGATTGAAAAGATTATTAAAATCAAGAAAATTTAAAGAAAACTAAGCCATTATTTAATTTTAAATTGGACATATAACGTTATTTGAAGAGTGACTTCTATGAGGTGAATTACCTTGTAAAATGCTGTCTTACCTGTGACTCCCAATGACCTTGAAGAGTGTCTTCTATGAGGTGAGTTACCTTGTAAAATGCTGTCTTACCTGTGACACCCAAATCCAATGATCTTGAAGAGTGTCTTCTATGAGGTGAGTTACCTTGTAAAAATGCTGTCTTACCTGTGACACCCAAATCAATGACTTGAAGAGTGTCTCTCTGAGGTGAGTTACCTTGTAAAAGTGCTGTCTTACCTGTGACACCCACTCATGACTTATGAAGAGTGTCTTCTATGATGTGAGTACATTGTAAAGTGGCTGTCTACTGTGACACCAAATCAATGATCTTGAAGAGTGATTCTATGAGGTGATTAACTTGTAACGTGCTGTCTTTTAACCTGTGACACCCAAATCCTCATGTATCTGAAGAGTGTTCTTCTATGAGGGGAGTTACCTTGTAAAGTGATGTCTTACCTGTGGACACCCAAATCCAATGATCTTGAAGAGTGTCCTTCTATGAGGTGAGTAACCTTGTAAAGTTGCTGTCTTACTGTGACAACCCAAATCCCAATGATCTTGAAGGATTGTTTCATGAGGTGAGTACCTTGTAAAGTGCTGTCCTCACCTGTGACACCCAAATCCAATGAGCTTGAAGAGTGTCTTCTATGAGGTGAGGTACCTGCGTAAAATGCTGTCTTACCTTGTGACACCCAAATCCAATCGACCTTGTAAGAGTGTCTTTATGAGGGAGTTACACTTGTAAGTGCTGTCTCAACTGTGACACCCAATGACCTTGAAGAGTGTCCTTTCTATGAGGTGAGTTACTTGGTAAACGTGCTGTCTCACCGGTGACACCAAAGACCTTGAAGAGTGTCTTCCTTGAGGTTGCGTTACCTTGTAAAGTGCTGGTCCTCACGTGACAACCAAGGGAACTTGAAGAGTGTTTCTATGAGGGTGAGTTTACCTTGTAAAGTGCGTCTCCACCTGTGGCAACCCATATGAACTTGAAGAGTGTCATCTATGAGGTGAGTCTACCTTGTAAAGTGCTGTATTTACCTGTGGACACCCAAATCCAATGATCTTGAAGGGTCTCTATGAGAGTGGAGTTACCTGTAAAGTGCGTCTTCACTGTTGACACCCAAACCAATGATCTTGAAGAGTGTGTCTATGAGGTGACTTTACTTGTAAAGTGCTTGTCTCACCTGGACACCCAAATCAATGATCTTGAGAGTGGCTTTGATGAGGTGAGTACCTTGTAAGTGCTGCTTAACTCTGTGGACAACCCAAAATCCAATGATCTGACGTAGATGTGTTCTATGGAGGGAGTTATCTTGTAAAGTGCCGTCTTACCTAGTGACACCCAAGACTCGAAGAGTGTCTTCTATGAGGGAGTTACCTTGTAAGGTGCTGTCCCCTGTGACACCCACATCCAATGATCTTGAAGAGTGTCATCGATGAGGTTGAGTTACCTTGTCAAAGTGCTGTCACCGTGACACAAATCCAATGATTCTTGAAGAGTGTCTTCCTTATATGAGGTGAGACACTTGTAATAGTTGCTGTCTTACTGTGACACCCAAATCAAATATCGTGAAGAGTTGTCTTCATGAGGGAAGTACTGTAAGTGCTGTCTCACCTGTGACACCAAATCCAATGACTTGAAGAGGTCTCTATGAGGTGAGGGGTTACCTTTGTAAAGGCTGTCTTACCTGTGACACCAAATACAATGATCTTGAGACGTGTATTATATGCGGGAGTTAACCTTGTAAAGTGCTTGTACTGTGGACACCCAAAATCCAATGTCTTGAAACGTGTCTTCTATGAGGGAGTTATCTTGTAAAGTGCGTCTTACGTGGACACAAATCCATGATATTGGAGGTGTTTTCTATGAGGGTGATTACCTTGTAAAGTGCTGTCTCACCTGTGACACCCAAATCCAATGATCTTGAAGAGTGTCTTCTATGAGGTGAGTTACTTGTAAATTGCTGCCTTACTGTTGACACCCAATCCCATGATCTTGAAGACGTGTTTCTTCAGCTATGAGGTGAGTTACCTGTAAAAGTGCTGTCTACTGTGACACCCAAAATCCAATGATCTTGAAGAGTGTCTTCTATGAGGTGAGTTACCTTGTAAAGTGCTGTCTTACCTGTGACACCCAAATCCAATGATCTTGAAGAGTGTCTTCTATGAGGTGAAGTTATCTTGTAAAAGTGCTGTCTCACCGTGACACCAAATCCAATGATCTTGAAGAGGTCTTATATGAGGTGAGTACCTTGTAAAATGTGGTCTTACCTGTGACACCCCAAATCCAATGGATCTTGAAGAGCGTCTTCTATGAGGTGGTAACGTCGTAAAGTGCTGTCTTCACTGGACACCAAATACAAGATCTTGAAGAGTGTCTTCATGAGGCGGAGTAACCTGTAAAATGCTGTCCTACCTGTGACACCCAAATCCTCCAATGACTTGAAGAGTGCTCTATGAGGGAGTCACCTGTAAAGTGCTGTCTCACCTGTGACACCCAAATCCAATGATCTTGAAGAGTGTCTTCTATGAGGTGAGTTACCTTGTAAAGTGCTGTCTTACCTGTGCACCCAAATCCAATGATCTGAAGAGATGTCTCTATTGAGTGAGAAACCTGTAACGTGCTGTCTCACCGTGAACCCAAATCCAATGATCTTGAAGTAGTGTCTTCTATGAGGTGATTACCTTGTAAAGTGTTCTTACTGTGGACACCCAAATCCAATGATGTGAAGGAGGTATTCTCTGAGGTGAGTTACCTTGAAAAAGTGCTGTTTTCACCTTTGACACCAAATCCAATGATCTTGAAGAGTGTTTCTATGGGGGAGGTTACCTTGGAAAGTGCTGTCTCACCTTGACACCAAATAAAAGACTTGAAGAGTGTCTTCTATGAGGAGTAACCTTGTAAAGTGCTGTTCCACCGTGACACCCAAATCCAATGATCTTGAAGAGTGTCTTCTATAGTGAGTTACTTTTTTTTTTTTATGTTAAGGCGTCTTAATGTGACCACCAAATCCAATGAACTTGTAAGAGTGTACTTCTAGAGGTGAGTTACCTTGTATAAAGTGCTGCTTCTCACCTGTGAACACCAAATCCAATGATTCTTGAAAGAGCTTCTATGCGGTGAGTACCTTGTAAAAGTGCTGTATCACCTGTGAACCCAATCCAAGATCTTGAAAGAGGTCTTCTATGAGGTGAGTACCTTGTAAAAGTGCTGTCTCACCTGTGACACCAATGATCTTTGCAAGAGTGTCCGATACTATGAGTGGAGTACCTTGTAAGTGCTGTCTCACCATGTTGACACCCATATGATCTTGAAGGAGTGTTTCTATGAGGTGGAGTACCTTGTAAAGATGCTGTCGTTTCCTTGACCCAAAGAAACTGAAGAGGTCTTCTATGAGGTGAGTTATCCCTTGTAAAGTGCTGTCTTTACCTGTGACACCCAATGACTTTGGAAAGAGAGGGTTGTCTTCATGAGGTGAGTTACTTGAAAGTGCTGTTCTTACCGTGACACCCTATGATCGTGAAGAGTGTCTTCTACTGAGGTGAGTTAACCTTGTAAAGTGCTCCTGTTTCTTTTACTGTGACACCCAATGTCTTGAAGAGTAGTCTTTCTATGAGGTGAGTGACCTTGTAAAGTTGCTGTCTTTCCTGTGGACACCAATGATCTTGAAGATGTGTGCTATGAGCGTGAGTTACCTGTAAAGTGCTGTATACCTGTGACACCCAATGAATCTTGAAGAGTGTCTCTAGCGGTGAGTACCTTGTAAAGTGCAGTCTTAACCTGTGACACCCAATTACTGAAGGAGTGTCTTCATATGAGGTTGAGTACCTGAAAGTGCTGTCTTAACTGTGACCACCCAATGATCCTGAAGAGTGTCTTCTATGAGGTGGAGGTTACATTGTAAAGTGGGACCTTTGTTTTTTTTTTTGCATCTTCGTGCACCACTGATCTTGAAGAGCTGTCTTCAGAGGTGAGTACCTGGTGTAAAGTGCGTCTACCTGTGACACCCCAATGGACTTGAGAGTGTCTTCTAATGAGTGATGAGTTTCCTTGTAACATGCGTCTCACCTGTGACACCCAATGACCTTGAAGAGTGTCTTCTATGAGTGATGTGGAGTTACCTTGTAAAGTGCTGTCTCACTGTGAACCCAATGAACTGAAGAGTGTCTTCTATAAGGGAGTTTACCTTGTAAAGTGCGGTCTTCACTGTGACACCCAATGACCTTGAAAGAGGTCTTTCTATGAGGTCGAGTCTTACATGTTAAAGCGCGTCTTACTGTGAACACAAGGAACTGAAGAGTGTCTTCTATGAGGGTGAGTTACCTGGTTAAAGTGCTGTCTCACCTGTGACACCAATGAACTTGAAGAGTGTCTTCTATGAGGTGAGTTACCTTGTAAGTGCTGTCTTCACCTGGACACCAATGACTGAAGAGTGTCTTCTATGAGTGAGATTACCTTGTTAAAGTGCTTGTATCACCTGTGGACACCAATGAACTTGAAGAGGTCTTCTATGAGGTGAGTTAACTTGTAAAGTGCTGTCTCACCTGTGACACCCAATGATCTTGAAGAGTGTCTTCTATGAGGTGAGTTAACCTTGTAAATGGCATGTCCACCTGTGACACCCAAATGACCTGAAAGAGGTGTCTTCATGGAGGTGAGTTACCTGGTAAAATGCTGTCTCCACCGAGACACCAATGCACCTTGAAGAGTGTCTGCTTATGAGTGAGTTACCTGTCAAAGTGCTGTTCTTACCTGTGACTCCCAATGAATTGAAGAGTGTCTTTCTATGAGGTGGCGTACCTTGTAAAGTGCTGTCTTAACCGGTGAAACCCAATGATCTTGAAGAGTGTCTTCTATGAGGTGAGTACCTTGTTAAAGTGCTGTCTCACCTGTGACTCCCAATGAACTTGAAGAGTGTCTTCTATGAGGTGAGGTTACCTTGGTAAAATGCTGTCTAACTCTGTGACACCAATGAAACTTTGAAGAGTGTTCTTCTATGAGGTGAGTTACCTTGTAAAGTGCTGTCTCACCTGTGACACCCAATGATCTTGAAGAGTGTCTTCTATGAGGTGAGTTACCTTGTAAAGTGCTGTCTTACCTGTGACACCCAATGAACTTGAAGAGTTGCTCTTCTCAGGAGGTGAGTTACCTTGTAAAGGGCTGTCTTACCTGTGACACCCAATGACCTTGAAGAGTGTCTTCTATGAGGTGAGTTACCTTGTAAAGTGCTGTCGTACCTGTGAACAACACAATGATCTTGAAGAGTGTCTTCCTATGAGGTGAAGTTACCTGTAAAGGTGCTCTGTCTTACCTGTGACACCCAATGAACTTGAAGAGTGTCTTCTATGAGGTGAGTTACCTTGTAAAGTGCTGTCTTACCTGTGACACCCAAATCCAATGATCTTGAAGAGTGTCTTCTATGAGGTGAGTTACCTTGTAAAGTGCTGTCTTACCTGTGACACCCAATGAACTTGAAGAGTGTCTTCTATGAGGTGAGTTACCTTGTAAAGTGCTGTCTTACCTGTGACACCCAATGAACTGAGAGTGTCTTCTATGAGGTGAGTTACCTGTAAAGTGCTGTCTACCTGTGAACCAATGATCTTGAAGAGTGTTCTTCTATGAGGTGAGTACCTTGTAAAGTGCTGTCTTAACTGGGGACACCCAAATCCAATGATCTTGAAGAGTGTCTTCTATGAGGTGAGTTTACTTGTAAGTGCTGTCTCACCTGTGACACCCCAATGGAACTTGAGAGTGTCTTCTATGAGGTGAGTTACCTTGTAAAGTGCCCTGTCCTCACCTGTGACACCAAATCCAAGATCTTGAAGAGTGTCTTCTATGAGGTGAGTCCTTGTAAAATGACTTGTCTCTACCTGTGACACCCAATGATACTGAAGATGTGTTCATATGAGGGGAGTTAATTGTAAAGTGCTGTCTTACTGTGACACCCAATGATCTGAGAGTGTCTTCTATGAGGTGAGTACCTTGTAAGTTGCTGTCTCACCAGTGACACCCAGATGATCCTTGAAGAGTGTCTTCTATGAGGTTGAGTTACCCTGGTAAAGTGCTGTCGCAACTGTGACACCCAATGACCTTGAAGAGTGTCTTCTATGAGGTGAGTTACCTTGTAAAGTGCTGTCTTACCTGTGACACCCAATGACCTGACGGTTTCCTGTGTCCGGTCACAGCCACATTCACTGATGATGAAAGATCTGAACAGGTGTGTTGTGACTGGTGCGTCGGAACGACAACCGCCAACAAAACAACGACAAATACTTGTTGGATCATTTCTTCCTTGGAAGCAATGATGTGCTTCATCCAAATACAACCCTCGAATGAAATCAATACGATATTATTATATTATATAAAATGCATTCAATGAAGAACATGCGATAAGGTTTACAAGAACGAATCATTGGTTCATCAGAAGGGTCAAGCTATAATTACCACGATGATGGCATTGCGATTATAACCGATTCAGCACAACTTTTTGTTGCAATGTTGAAATACGAAAACTTAAATTTACATAATGATTAGTTCAAACGCCACTGTTGCAATGTGACACTCCAAACAAAATCACAATGTGACACATGACGGTTGACGGGGACGGAGATACATAACTGGGGGTCTTTTTTATTATTATCGTGGGAAACCTGTTATAGGGTGCAATTAGCCCCTCTTCAGGTGAACTAGGTATGTGCGGATAGGAAATTGTGAAGATATGTCCGAGGACTGTTTAATAGGACTCAATCCCTTGCATTCGCCTTAACGACCGAGAAAAACCTCGGAAAAAACCTTCAGTCAGGATTGCCGGTCTCGACGGGATTCGAACCCGAGACCTCCCGAATCAGAGTCGAGTGCTTAGCGCCCGAGCCAACACTGTCGGGTGGGGGGCTATTATTTACTATAACTCAAGTGACAGAATTGGGGCTCGACAGCGTCAAATTTGTAAATAGATAAGTCATGCTCAGCGCGCTAGTCTTGCTTGACATTTCTAGTGCTAGCGCACGTGATGGCGTCGACGACGACAGGGTTGGCTTGGTTTGTTCACCCCATCGAAGGTGTATTCAAGTAATAAATGAAACAGGTATTATCTTTTGATAAAGTATGTATTTTTTTATTTCAGTTACATGTATTCTTGAACTAACAAACTGGCGTTGATGTCACTTACATTAGTTTTCAAACAACATTCGCTGTAGTTTCGTCAAGACTAAATGAAGTAATTAGTACCAAGAATATTCACATATGAATGGCCTGGTGTACAGCTCGCATGGGATATCTCCGAGTTTTCCATCTCTGAGTGCTAAGCAATCATCTGCACCAGCGAAGTTAGGCTGTCCTGGGGCCCAAGTCATGAACGAAGGCAGACTCCACACCTGATCTGAAATACATTAAAAATATTACGATGGTACCCCTTAGACTAACGTCGCTTAATCTCTCTTTTTATGAATATGATGCTGATGATGATGATAAATTTTTGTAATTCTAACAAAATTGCATTAAAAAAAGAAACGGTGCGTCAAATCAATTCTCAACTAACGATGGTGACTTACCTTAGATGCCCAATTTCCTGTTTGGTTTCTGTAGGTTTCCACACTCACAATAACGACGGAGTCATAATATTGTGACTGTTGCGTAGGAAATGTCACAGCTGCATGTGAAGCCAGGCACATACACGTTACAACTATTAAAGATAATTTACAAAACATTCTTACTAGAGAAATAACTATTTTCCCATATCTGGTGTAAGGCTTTACTGTTTTTGTGCAAAACATTATGCTGATAATTAAATTTATTATTACTAGGAAACCGATGATTATGAGATTATAGGGCATGGGTCAATGTTATGGTCCAGAAAATTCTATGAACGTGAATTACGTGAAGAAAAAAATAGCAACACTATCAAGGAATAACCCGAAAATGAAATGTTATCAGTGAAAAAGACTGATATCGCAAGGAAGAATTGAGGTCGCGGAATTACAGCTCAAAAGAGCATAAGAGGGGTCATACAAAACAGCAATTGGTGGGTAGTTATATTGATGACAAATTTGTTAGAATGGTTCCAGTAAAGCTATGAGAAAATATGTCATTACATTGTAGGGGCATCCCATTACTGACAAGAGAGGGTAATTACCCCCTCACCTCCCACCCCCCACTTATTTTTTATTTCCTTCATTTTTCCTGTAACCTTCAGAATGTTAAACACGTGCTACAACTGAAAAAACTAGAATCAGTTGCAGTCAGTATGTACCGGCTTTGTGATCATAGGGTTTAAAAACTTGTGACTAGTTGGATGGACGCACAAACAAAGAGTCATTATTCCACATCACCCCCTCCCCCCATTCGCTGTCGAATCCATGGGTGGCGGTACGGGCAATCGCCCCCCCCCCCACTCCTTGATACTAAAAGGGTTACATTTTATTCTATCTTATAACAATCCTGCAGCGTGGTGACAACATACCAAACTGTATGGTAAATGTAAATAATTTTTTTGAAACATACCCACGTTTTTGACAAAGCTTCCGTTAAAACAAATGCCCTGCGGCTGAGTTGTCCCTCCCCCCTAGCACCCCCACCCCCTGCAATGCGTTGCGCCAGATCGATCGAATTGAACAAATAATTGACTAGAGATGAATTCAATTGATTGGCAGACATTAAATTCAAGATGTTGTTGGTTTATTATTTTCTCATCTCTTTGGGAGATCTAGGTGCCCGTTAGGGCGCCGCAGCCAAGCCGCGGTGCGCTACACACTCAAGCACCTTATACACCAAGCAGAGTTGGGGTGATTTCGAGGTGTTACCCAGCCGTCATGTAACGTGATGTGAACTTGAAAACTATCACAATCGAGGGGATTTAGGTACCTGACAACACATACCAAATTTTATTGGGGTACGATTATTCCTTCTTGGTGAAAAAATGGCTTGAAACATGCTCAAAATCACTTTAAGGATGTTAGCTACTGCTACTGCTAACATCTAATACGTCAGTTTCAATCGGCCCGCGATTCTGACCAGACGGGTGGGGCTACAATGTTTATATTTTACATGGACATTAAGGTTATAGTAATATAGTCCCTTTTGAAAAAAAAAGTTGAAAAGTTTGCTAGAAGGCTTCCAAATAAAGGTTTTAAAATAAGCCTTAGACCTCGTTTACATTACCAGCCTTTAACGCGAGGTGATTTACAGGTTGGGTTAAACGGTTGCGTTCACACTGCATTTTCACTTACCGTCGTCAGCATTCACAACACCATGGCAAATAACCTATATTGTATTTATTGATTACTGTATTGAAAGTAATGCATGTATTGATTGGTGTAGGCTCTTCTTATAGTTAATAAATACCTCGTCTTGAATCATCAACTACATTATTCCGTATATATTTGAGGTTATATTAAGTTTGTTTACGTCGTCGACAATCAGCTGGTAGCAGTGTGGTCGGCCATCTTGAAAGCTAATGCGAGTAACCCGCATTTCGAACGCGAGTAACATTTTTACTAGCGTTGCTGACCTGACTGCGTTTACACTGCAAAAGTAACGAACGTTATAGGCCACCCGCGTTAAAAGCTGGTAATGTAAACGAGGTCTTATACCACTAGGCATACAATCAACAAGTACTATAGTTACTTGACACTTGTTGACGGTACAAGCAGAGTTAGGCGGGAAAGTGTGATACGTAAACAAATAGCGGACATTTTAAATTTTTCTTCTTTGTGTGGAACGAGAAAAGGTGTCATTAACTCTCATAAAACAAATCAGAAACCGTCCCTGGCCTAGGCCCAGATGTAAAAATTATTTATAATACAACAGTGTAGGTCTAAAGTTCCATTAGGCTATAGGACTAATTAGATAAAATAAATACTTACATTACATGTTTTGACAAGCCCTAGGCCTTTTCTTAGTCAACCCTAGGCCAGCACAACCTTGTTTTGACACACTTCCCGCACAAATAACGTGTTTTGATTACTAACAAGCCTAATGCAGATAAACAATGGTATGATAGTCCAAAATTTACGGCAATAATAAGCCTTTTCTTTTCTATAATAAACTCACGGCAATCTCCTGTCACTTTTAATGAAAATGTAAACAAAAGATTGGTGAAATTTTCAATATTATTTTGATTATCTGATGATTTACATGGCTGTGGATACAGTGAAATAGGTGTAAAATAACATTAGTTGTGCCTTTGTTGTTACATGGAAATGAGTTGCCTAGACTTAACCAGTCCTTATACCGTCGTTATAACCATGGTTATACACACCTATACCCAGGATGTACATGAATCCGGGCCTAGATATTTTACATCCTATTGTTATTGCTAATACCATAAAAATTAAATCAACTTTGATAAAAATATTATATTTTAACAAATAATTTTGTAATGGAACTTGAAAAAGTAATGAGATCACACACATAACAAAAACTTGTAGAAATACAGCCAAACCTTATACACACTCAAAAGGAATGAGATCTAAAAAAAGGGCCAAGCTCATCTACCCTTCCACATTTGCGCATTCTTAATTCATAAACGTACAGTGTCCCATAACAGCATCCTCGAAAAGCTTGGCAAATAGAATTTGCATGTTTACGTTTAAATTAATTAGAAAAAAAGAACTTGGATAAACTATTATTACGTTAAATTAATAATCGTAAATTCTATTTTGCCAAGCTTTTCGAGGATGCTGTTATGGGACACTGTACGTTTATGAATTAAGAATGCGCAAATGTGGAAGGGTAGATGAGCTTGGCCCTTTTTTTAGATCTCATTCCTTTTGAGTGTGTAAGGTTTGGCTGTATTTCTACAAGTTTTTGTTATGTGTGTTATTTCATACACAAAGGCATCGGGGGTTTGCTGTTTTGCTTCATATATCGGATGAGAGTGAGGGAAAAAACAATTTACTTTTTTTAGCTAAATGCCCTGGCAGTCTCCTGTTGGATTTATATCATGGAACTTATCAACACACCAAAGCATGCTTATGACCAAATTGTAACAATAGCCTACCTATATATTTTGTAAATATCCTTTCCATTATACCCTCATGGCAAGATTATAAATTTTATGATCTTAAGGGTCAATAAATCATGTAATATAAACATATTAAATGTATGCAACATTAATAGAAATAAAGCATGAATTCATACTAAATACTGAATACTTTTCCGTTTTCAAATATAGCGCCCATCGCCACGATGACAGCGCCTTCTACGCTCCCCTGCTAATTTGCATTCAATTTCAAATATCAATGGCGGTGCTTCCTGTCAAAACACAGCTGTTTCCTACCACGTTGAAGTTAGCAGGCGCTCCTCAGTCGCGGGCACATTCCAATGCACCGCTACGCAGGGGTCCAAAACCCGGGAAAAATCCCCAAATGTAAAAGTTAATTACAGTGTTGCGTGTTTTGGTATGCCCCGGCATGCTTTTTATGAGTTATTAGAACATAATTTGTGTGGACACCAATAGAAAAAAGTTCAACGGACACAGAACTGAGTAGTAAATAACGAATAAGGGGATACATAATTATTATTATAAATAAAACCTTAACTAAAAAAGGTGCACATACGAATACAAATATTTTTAGTATTATCTATGAGGATAATTAAAAAAAATAATAGGAATTGTTAAAATTCGAAGTGAAGAAAATTACGAATATATAAGCAATAATTAGTATTGCAAATTAATTATTTCACGTATAAATTCCTCTAATTAAATTAACTCACTGCATAAACAGGAATTATGCTAGATGCCATTCAGACACCACATCAGGGGCCCTACATCTTCAAATTATGGCATGTATCTTAATAAATAGCAAAGGGCTTTTAATCGATGTTAAAATGTAACACTGTTATTTTTAATCTTTTTATTACTTTCATCATTTCGCTGTTAAACAGCGAAAGAAACAATACAAGTCATAATTTTATAAGTTTGCTATATTTAGCAACTTAATGAATAATTTACGACATATCCTAGAACTGCACGCATGCAGATGGCGCTAACATCTAGTTAACTGAGCTTCTCTAAATAATAGGTACAGCGAAATAAAAAAATACAAGTCATAATTAGGAACTGCTAATTATTAAGAATTATTTTTTAATTGTTACCTAATATCAATGAAACCAAACGAATGCAGATGACATGAGAAACTAATTTAACTGAGGCTGTACATCCAAATACTAGGTACCTAGAGCGAAATAAAAAATAACAAGTCATAATTAAGGACTGTCTAATTGGAATTTAAATTACTTTTTTTAATAGATACTATATCCTATGAACTGCACTACATGCAGATGATACATGAAAAACTAGTTACAACTGAGGCTGATACTCCAACAAAAAGGTACAAGCGAAATAAAAAAAGCATACAAGTCCATAATTATGAACTGCTAATTAATTCAGTACAAATATAATTTTTTAATATTGTACCTATATCTATGACATAGCCACAGATGCGAATTGCATGAAAACTAAGTTAAACGTGAAGCTGTCCTCCAAATAATAGGTACAAGCGAAATAAACAATACAAAGTCATAATTAGGACACTGCTTCTTATTACATTATTTTTTTTATTGTACCTATATCTATAGACAACTAAGTGCGAGGGGACGAATGCATATGTCATGACGACGGATCAGTTAAGATGTAGGTCCTGTCTACCAATAAAATAGTACAAAAGCGAATTAAAAATTCAGCGTAAGCCTGGACATTAGAAAACTGCTATTAAGGTTACAAAATTATTTTTATTTTACACACAGTTGTACCATATATCATATGAACTGCACGAATGCAGATGGCATGACAATCATAAGTTAAAACATGTAGCGATATCTCTAAATAATAGGTACAGCGAAATAAAAAAAATAACAAGTCATAATAAGGACTGCTAATTAATTAAAATTATTTTATTTAATTGTACCATATATCTATGAACTCACACGAATGCAGATGGACATGAACATCCTAGTTAGACATGAGGCTGATCTCCAAATAATAAGGGATACAAAAAGAACGAAATAAAAAAATAAAAGGTCATAAATATAAACATGATAATTAATTAAAATTAATTAATATAAAATTTCACCCATATCAATGAACTGCAAAGCGATGCAGATGGCAATGACATCATAGTTTGATTGTAGGCGTCCTCTAAATAATAGATACGCGAATCAAAATACAATCACAATTAGGAACTGCGAATTAATTTAAAATTATTAATTAATTGTACAATATCTATGAACTGCACGAATGCAGATGGCATGACACTAATGTTTAACTAAGACTTATCTCTAAAGACAAATAGGTACCAAAGAGAATTCAAAGAATACAAAGTCTAATTAGGAACTGCTAATTAATTAAATTCATAATTAATATTAACCATATCTATGAACTGCACGAATGCAGATGGCATGACATCAAGTTAACTGTAGCGGTCTCTAAATAATAGGTTACGGGCGAAATAAATACAATCATAATTAGGAACTGGCTAATTAATTAAAGAAAACTAAATAAATAATTTAACCCATCTCTATAAACTGCAACGAATGCAGATGGCATGAAAACTAGTTAACTAAAGCTGTCTCTAAATAATAGGAAACAGCGAAATAAAAAAGACAAGTCATAATTAGGAACTGCTAATTAATTTAAGAACTATTAAATAATTTAACCCTTAATCTACGAACAGCACGAATGCCGATGGCATGGACATCTAGTTAACTAAGCCTAATCTCTAAATAAGGGTACAAAAGCGAAATAAAATCAATTCATAATTTAGAACTGACTAATTAATTACAACTAATTAAATAATTTACAGCCCATATCTATGAACTGCACGAATGCAGATGCATGAAAAGCTAGTTTGACTGTAGCGTCTCTAAATAATAGTACAAGCGAATAAAAAATACAATTCATAATTAGAGAACTGCTAAATTAATTAAAGTAATAAATCAATATTAACTATCTATGAACTGCACGAAGGAAGATGGCATGATATCTAGTTGACTGTACGAAAACGTATCTCTAAATAAAAAAGGTTACAGCGAAATAAAAATACAAGTCATAATTGAGGAACTGTGCTATTGAATTAAACCTATTAAATATTTAACCCCATATCTATAAACTGCACGCATGACAGATGGCTCATGACAAAACCTAGTTACCTAAAGGCCTGTCTCTAAATAAAAAAGGAACAGCCGAAATAAAAAAATAAAAGTCATAGATTGGGAACTGCTAAAATTATTTAAAAACACATAATAATAATTTAACCTCTATCTATGAACTGAAGCTGCAACTGAATGCAGTATGGCATGACATCTAGTTTAACTAGGCTATCTCTAAATAATAGAGTACAGCGAAATACAAATACAAGTCATAATTAGGAACTGCATATTAATATATAAAACTATTAATAATTTACCCATATCTATGACTGCACGAATGCAGATGGCATGACATCTAGATTACTGTTAGCGGTCCCTCATAAATAAAAGGTACGCGAAATAAAAAATACAAGTCATATTAGGAACTGGCTAATTAATTTATACTAATAAATAA
Source organism: Sweltsa coloradensis (assembly GCA_024449915.1). NCBI lineage: Eukaryota > Metazoa > Arthropoda > Insecta > Plecoptera > Chloroperlidae > Sweltsa > Sweltsa coloradensis. The sequence continues at coordinate 139,954 of JAMZAV010000708.1, forward strand.
TTAACCCTATCTATGAACATGCACGAATGCAGATGGTATGACATCTAGGTTAACCTAAGGGCTATCTCTAAATAATAGGTAGACAAGCGAAATAAAGAAAAATACAAGTCAACTTAGACTGCGAATAAATTAAACTAATTAAATAATTTAACCCATAATCTATGAACTGCACGAAGTCAGATCGCATTAAAACGAGTTAACTGAGGCTGTCTCCAAATAATAGGACAGAAGCGAAATCAAAAATACAAGTCAAATATAGACCGATAATTAATTGGTTCTAAACTGATGTGTAATTAATAAAATTTACCCATATCAATGAACTGCACGAATGCAGATGGCATGACATCTAGTTGATTGTAGCAGTCTCTAAATAATAGATACAGCGAAATCAAAAATACAAGTCACAATTAGGAACTGCCTAATTAATTAAAACTTAATTAAATAATTTAACGCCATATCTATGACTGCAGAAGTGCAGATGGCATGCATCTATCTGACTGTAGCGGTCTCTAATAATAGGTAACCGCGAAATAAAAAAATACAAGTCATAATTAGAAACTGCTAATTAATTAAACTAAATTAAATACTTAACTCAATCTATAAACTGCACGAATGGCAGAATGGCATGAAAACCTAGTAACTTAGGCTGTCTCTAAATAATAGTAACAGCGAAATACAAATACAAGTCATAATTAGGAACTGCTAATTAATTTAAAATTAATCATTAAATATTAACCATATCCATGAACTGCAACGAATGAAGATGGATGATATCTAGTTGGACTGTAGCGGTCCTCTAATAAAAGGTACAGCGAAATAAAAACTACAAGTCATCATTAGGAACTCTCTGCTATTAATTAAAACTAATTAAATAATTTAACCCTATCTATGAACTGCACTACTGCAGATGGTATGACATACTAGTTAACTAAGGCTATCTCTAAATAATAGTACAGGCCCCGAAATAAAAAATACAGTCATAAATTATGAACTGCTAAATTATTAAAACTTTAAATAATTTAAACCCATATCTAGAACTGCACGAATGCAGAATGCATGACATCTAGTTTGACTGTAGCGGTCTCTAAATAAAAGGTACAAGCGAAAAATAAAAAATACAAGTGATAATTAGGATCTGCTATTAATTAAAAACTTATTTAAAAATTTAACCCATATTCTAATGAACTGCAACGAATAATGATGGTATGCCATCTAGTTAACTAAGGCTATCTCTAAATAATAGGTACATCATAAGAAATACAAGTGCATAATTATGAACTGCTAATTATTAAAATAATAAATTAATATTCCATATCTATGAACGCAACGAATGCAGGATTGGCATGACATCAAGTTAACTAAGGCTATCTCTAAATAGAGGTACAGCGAAATAAAAATACAAGTCATAATTAGGACTGCTATTAATTTAAAACTAATTAAATATTTAACCCATATCTCATATAGCAACTGCAACTAATGCCAGATGGCATGAACATCATATTGACTGTAGCGGGTCCTCTAAATAATAGGTACAGCGAATAAAAATACAAGTCATATTAGGAACTGCTATTAATTAAAATTACTAACTTAATATTACCCATATCTATGAATTGCACGAATGAAGATGGATATATCTAGTTGACGTAGCGGTTCTAATAAAAGGTACAGCGAAATAAAAAATACAATCTAATAGAAACATGCTAAATTAATTAAACTTATTAAATAAACTTAACTCAATACTATAAACTGCATCGATGCAGATGGCATGAAAACTAGTTAACTTAAGGCTGTCTCTAAATAATAGGAACATCGAAATAAAAAATACAAGTCATAATTAGGAACTGCTAATTAATTAAAAACTAATTAAATAATTTAAAAACTCCATATCTATGAACTGCACGAATGTCAATGGCATGACATCTGTTTACTGTAGCGGTCCTCTAAATACTAGGTACAGCGAAATAAAAAATACAAGTCCCATAATTAGGAACTGCTTAATATAATTAAAATTCATAAATTAATATTACCATATCCACGCCATGAACTGCACGAATGAAGATGGCATGATATCTAGTTGACTTAGCGTGGTCTCTAAATAAAAAGGTACGCCGAAAAAAAAATACAAGTCATAATTAGGAACTGCTACATTAATTAAACATAATTAAATAATTTAAAACCCAGTATCTATGAAACTGCACGAATGCAGATGGTATGACATCTAGTTTAACTAAGGCTATTCTAAATAATAGTTTCAGCGAAATAAAAATCAAGTCTATTAGGAACTGCTAATAAAATTAAAACTAATTAAATAAATTTAAACCCCATATCGTGAAACTGTTCGAATGCAGATGGCTGAAAACTAGTAACTAAGGCTGTCTCTAAATAATAGGTACAAAGGGCGAAATAAAAAATACAAGTCTTAATTATGAACTGCTAAATTATTAAAACTAATTAAATAATTTAAACCCATATCGTCTGAACTGGCACGATCAGATTGGCATGAATCTAGTTGACTGTAAGCGTCCTCTAAATAAAAGGTACAAGCGAAATAAAAATACAAGTGATAATTAGGACTGCTAATTAATTAAAACTTATTAAAAAATTTAACCCATATTATGAACTGCACGAATAATGAGGTATGCCATCTAGTTAACTAAGGCTACTCGTAAATATAGGTACAGCAAATAAGAATACAAGTCAAATTTAGGAATGCTAATTAATTAAAATTAATAATTATATTAACCAGTCTCTATGAACTGCACGTATGCAGATGGCATGACATCTAGTTGACCTGTTTAATTTAATTAGTTTTTAATTAAATTAGCAGTTCCTAATTAATGATTGTATTTTTTTATTTTGGGCTGTACCTATTATTTAGAGATGGCCTTAGTCAACTGATGCCTGCCATCTGCATTCGTGCAGTTCATAGATATGGGTTAAATTTATTTAATAGTTTTAATAATTAGGCAGTTTCTAACTATGACTTGTAATTTTTTATTTTCGCTGTACCTATATTTAGAGACCGCTACAGTCGAACTAGATTCATGCCATCTGCATTCGTGCAGTTCATAGATATGGGTTAAATTATTAGATTAGTTTTTAATTAATTAGCAGTTGCCTAATTAATGACTTGTATTTTTTTATTTCGCTGTACCTATTATTTCGAACCGCTACAGTTAACTAGTTTTTCATTCTATCTGCATTCGTGCAGTTTCTAGATATGGGTTAAATTATTTAATTTTGTTTTAATAATAGCAGTTCCACATTATGACTTGTATTTTTATTATTGTGTGCGCTGGTACCTATTATTTAGAGACCGCTACAGTCAACTAGATGTCATGCCATCTGCATTCGGTGCAGTGCATAGATAGGGTTAAATTTAATTTATTAGTTTTAATTAATGTAGCATTTTCCTAATTTTTGACTTGTATTTTTTATTTCGCTGATACCTTTTATTTTAGAGCCCGCTACAGTCAACTAGATGTCCCAATGCCATCTGCATTCGTGCAGTTCATAGATTCTGGTAAAAATTTTTTAATTAGTTTTTTAATTAATTATGCAGTTCCTAATTATTATTTGATATTTTATTTTTTCCACAGGCTGTACCTTTTTTAGAGGACTGCTTACAGTCAACTAGATGTCTGCATCTGCATTCGTTGCAGTTCATAGATATGTTAAATTCTTTAATTAGTTTTAATTAAATTAGCAGTTCCTAATTATACTTGTATTTTTTATTTCGTCTGTACCTATTTATTTAGAGATAGCCTTAGTGTACTTGATGTCATGCATCTGCATTCGTGCAGTTCATAAGTATGGTTAAATTATTTAATTGTTTTAATTAATTAGCAGTTTCCTAATTATTACTGTATTTTTATTTCGCTGTATATCTTTTTTATTTAGAGACGCTCAGTCAACTAGATGGTTCATGCCATCTGCATTCGTGCAGTTCTAGATATGGGTTTAAATTATATTTAATTAGTTTTATTAATTACAGTTCATAATTATGACTTGTATTTTTTATTTTGCTGTAGCATATTATTTACGAGATAGCTTAGTCAACTAGATGTCATGCATCTGCATTCGTGCCAGTTCAGAGATATGGGGTTAATTTATTTAATTAGGTTTAGTTAATTAGCAGTTCCTAATTATGACTTGTATTTTTTATTTCGCTGTACCTATTATTAGAGACGGGGGTGGAAGGTGGGGGGGAGCCTTAGTTAACTAGTTTTTCATTCTATCTGCATTCGTGGCAGTTCATAGATATGGGTTAAATTATTTTTAAGTAGTTTTAAATTAATTAGGCAGTTCCTAATTATGACTTGTATTTTTTTTTTCGTGTACTATTATTTAGAGACCGCTACAGTCCAACATGCGATGTCAATGCCATCTGCATTCGTGCAGTTCAACAGATTGGGGTTTAAATTATTTTTATTAGTTTTAATTACTTACAGTTCCTAATTTTTGGAGCTTGTTTTTTATTTCGCTGACCTATTATTAGAGACCGCTACAGTGCAACTAGATGTCATGCCATCTGCATTCGTGCAGTTCATAGATATGGGGTTAAATTATTTAATTAGTTTTAATTAATTAGCTATTTCCTAATTATGACTTTTATTTTTTTATTTCGCTGTCACCTATTATTAAGAGATCGCGTTTAGTTAACTAGTTTTCATGCCATCTGCATTCGTGCAGTTTCATCGGATTATGGTAAAAAAATTTAAAAAAAAAAATTAGTTAGCCGTTCTTATATGGCTTGTTATTTTTGGCATTTTTTCGGTGTTACTATTATTTAGACCCAGCTACCTTAACTGTTAACAATTAGATAGTCATGCCATCTGCATTCGTGCACCAAATAGTATCGGTAAAAGTAATTAATTAGTTTTACTTTTAGCAGGTCCTAATTTATGATTGTATTTGTCATTTGCCACATGGAGATTAAAATACGTTATTTGCATGCAGCAATTCCATCTGATAGGGTATTTAACATTTAATCATTACTTTCTTATTTTGAGTCTGTTTTTAACTCCTTTTTTATTTGATTATACGATAACTAGACAAGATAGTACTTGGCACTCCAGACCGAGGGTATAATACTGGGCTAGGGCCTACATAATAATGAATTTATATATTTTAATTTAGTTTCTAATTGATATGCTTTTTTTTTTTAGAATTGAATCAATCTCATTACTACAATCCATGCCTAAACACTTGATTGCTTGGATTGTACATATGTGTTATTCTACTTCATCTTGAACGAAACGTTTTGGGGGATATTTTATTTTGTTCCAAGGGTTGGTACTGCGCGTCAATGATGCATATGGAATGTGTACTTGCCTGCTGAACAGTTCGAACGTGGTTTGTTTCCTCTTTCGCTTGCCAGCCAAAACACGCCGGTTTGTTTACAGTTTGTAATTTATTTTTTAAATCTTTGTGCTTTTAAACTAGGTTTTCGTATTTACATTAGTTTGCAAGTGCGAAAGTAGTATTAAGCTACGCCAATTCAGGATAATGCATTTAAATATGCCTAAGGCTAGGCCTAGCTTAGTTAACGAACGCTAAAATGACTGTTAGGCCTATCATAGGCATGGGCATGGGCTTAGCAACAATCTCAAGTAGACCTAGGTCTCGATACATTCTAGGTTTTCTCCTTGAAAACCCTCGTCGAACAAAGAGTCAATCAAATGACAAAGGTAAAACAGGTAAAGCAATCAAACAATTAAACTCAGAAAACAAATATTTGTTTGGGGAACTATTGGATCGGCCTAATAAAACAAGAGCAGCAATTAAACAAACTTCTTGGAGGCCTAGCCCTAGGTCCAAACCAGAACAGCCACTTGATGGGATCCAATCAGAACTATCGTGGTATAAGTCAAATAGTCTGCTTAGCCCAATACATGTGAGTGAGAGCGAACTAATTAATAACGGCACTCCTGGGCCTAAGTCTACATTAGCTTTCAGCAAAAGCAATCACATTTCACTTGGCGTAGACGTAAGTCCAGGACTCCCTCAACAGCATCTTACTAATGACACAAGATTGCCATCAGCTGCCCGTGACAATACAGAAGTGGTAGGCCTAGGCCTAACGAAAGTAGGCACAAACAGCATTTGGTCTAAGCCTGGGCCTATTCCTGACTCAGATTTATTGAAACCATCACTAGAACTCCCAGATATAATCGTTAGAAATATTTCTACATTTCCACTGTTCAATAATGAAAAGATTCCGAAGACCCGTCATCCACAACGAAGGTGTGATTCTTAGTATTTCAAGGGATAATAGCAAGTATTCTAACTATCCATCAGTTACTAAAGTTCTCAATGCTACAATGTCTGATGCATCAAGAGCAGCACTAGCCTGATGGCGACAGAAGATGATTGCTGAGCTAGGCGAAGAAGGATTCTTGAAATATTCTAATGGTAACTTTCATTTTATTAAGCATCATTCACAATCAGTTCTAAGTCGTAAGGCGCAAGGTCTAAGGCGTAAGTCGTAAGAAATGCTAGGCGTTTACAACAACCATACCATTTTTCATTGCTCCTGTGTATTGCGCATGCGCGTACAGTCAGCTGTGGAGTTTCCATGATCGTGATTGGCTCGTCGTAAGAAACCGTCGTAAGAATTGGATTTTGGGCAATTCGTTACAACATAAACTATACGCCTTGCGACTTGGGACGTGTTGTGAACGTTCTGATTGAAACACATACTCGGCAATACAAAATATTACGCCTTAGGCCTTGCGCCTTACGCCTTAGAACTAATTGTGAATGATGCTTTAGTAGGCCTAGCCTACTAGGCCAACCTAGCCTAGGGGCCTAGCCCATAGACCTAAATAAGCTGTAGGACTATATATTTTTTATCACCCAGTACGGTAGCCATGTAATATGCACCATTTGGCCTGCACCAAACAAGGGCCTACATGATTCAAGCATCTTGCTTTGTTTCCGGTGTGGTAGGCCCTACACCATGTGTGTTGCTGCAACTTTTTCACATTACTAGGAAAACGCTTAAGTTCCGCCGCGTTGTTGGATGAGCGTAATTGGTGCATTGAGCTGCCATGTGTTACGCGGATTTTCTGTTGTTCTGTGAAAAAATCATTACTTAGTCGAAGATTTTTTTAAAATTAAATTAAATTAACCCATCGGCGTTTTCGCCGGTCGAATCGACGGGCTGTTTACAATGCGCGCCGACATACCTGGCCATCGGATCGACGGGCTGGAACAGCAAGGGAACAGCGCGCTACATTATCGGTCGTTGTATGAGAATGGTTCGTCCAATCACCAAGTGATCGCGCTCGATGTACTCTACGCACTTCGCTGCATCCAACGATGTGTTTGGCTCGTCACTCGGTCAAGTTTTAGCCTGTCTATGCTTGAAGGAAAGATTATGTTTTCATTGGTAGGTGGTATGGCGGCGCGCGCGCTATGGCGGCTACAGCTTATTGCAATATTTTGAAGGATATGACGAATATGAGGGGTGTGATATTTTGACACCAAGAATAATCGAAGGAAAGATCATACACCCTAGACATTTATTAAGGCTACATTTTAGTTTTTGATTTCAAGTAAATCAGGTTATTTTTGTTTGTAACAGTGAATTTTTTGCTGCAGTGCGCTCCGCAACCCCATTTCGTAAAAAATAAATGGAATTCAGGGCCAGGCGGCGAGATTTTAAATAGAACGCCGATGGGTTAATAAAAAATAACTTAATTTTTTTAATTAATCGTAATTTTTAACAAAGAAAAAATTGTAAAATTGCAATTTTCATAAGAAATAAATATTCGGTTGCGCTCAAATTTAACACGAATATATTAATTCATGAAATTAAGGTTCTGTGAAAAAATAATTACAATAGGATAAAGCATGTAGACCATGTAGGGCCTAATAAGGCAAAAGAATTGTTTTAAAAAAAAAAAAAACCGTAAAATTTCGATTTTCATGAGAAATAATTTTTCGATTACGCTCAAATTTCGCACGAATATCTTAATTCATGAAATTAAGGTTCTGTGAAAAAATCATTACAATCGGTTAAAGCATGTAGGTAGGTGTTATAAGTCAAAGAAAGTTTTTAAAAATCGAAATAAATCGTAAAATTGCGTTTTTTATGAGAAAAAAATTCCCGATTGTGCTCAAAAACGTGGCAGTTCTAAGTTCAGAGATTTCGAAGGCCTCCATGAAATTTCATCGCAATCGGAGATCGGTTTAGCCGGAATCGTGTGGACAAACAGACAAAAATACAGAAAGAAAGAAAGAAAGAAAGAAAGAAAAGAAAAAAAAAAAAAACATTCCGGATTTTTTTCTCCAGTGTAGTGTCAAAATGGAATCTTCGCTTCGCTCGCTACGCTCATCCAATTATCCTATTGGCCAATTTTAAACTTAATGCAGTTGTTTTTATTTGAAATTATTGACACAAATAGTTTAGGTACCTACAAGTTATTCAAATTGCATTGGCCTAGGTAGCTGAAGCCTACCGGTACTTAATGTTCACTTTACCAGGCACTGTAGCCTATCCTGTAGGTCTATGGCTGGAAAGGAAAAGGCTGCTCATGCACACAATGTATTAGGCCTATCTTACCAGTTATGGTCCTCTACAATTGTCCAATGTTGGAAAAGGAATGCGTTTCCTTCCCAATCCCACAAAAGTTCCCTAAAAAGGATCACATACGAGGAATGCATTCCTCTCCCTGACTGGCCAGTTTTAGCGACAAAGAAATTACCCAGTAGCCTAACCCTAGAGCCAATTAAAATGTTTAAATATTTTTGAATGGTAGGGGCTAAATGTTTTCTTTAAAGTTGCATAGGCCTAAGTTCAGTTTTGTAAATCAGAGTAGGCCTTATAAATCCTCCTCTGAATAAACTTTCTCTCTCTTACACAGATTTGCTGGCTAAGGGAAGCGAGTTCCATCGTACAGTTCACGATCACCTCTCCGGCATACCCAGTACAGAGCTTACAATTGGTGCTGATGTTGAGGGAAGCTGGCAGAGCCTGTCATCTGTCATCCCTGACCTAAGCAACGTTAAAGTTCTTGAAAGCCACGTCGTTCACCCCAAGTTGATGTATCGAGGCGTAATAGACTGTGTTGCCAGTTACAAGTAAGTCTGTGGGGCATTTGTCCTTTCCATTTATTCCTGATTTCAATTCAATGCAGAAAGTCCAAGGTTCAGTTACCAGCTCATGCTGTCCCCCCCCCCCTTCGAACGGGATTTACCGTTACCGCGTTACCGGTACTCAATATATGCCTAGGCCTACAATAGATGTTGATAGAACATCTGATAATACCTACCTATTTGTTGCCCACTGAAATTCAGCTCTAGCCAATCACTACGTATATCACAGCACTCAATCCGAATTGACTCAAGTCGGTTCGAGTTCAATTCGGTTTGAGTCTCTTGGTATACACACTCGATTCGCATTGGAGTCAATCCACTTTCCAAAGTGGACTGACATGAGTAAATTGCTTGATATACAGTTCAATACGCATTCAATACGGATTCAAAACTGCCTTAGAGATTTAGATTTCAGTGAATACCATTATTAGGCAGGCGGTGTTTATTACATGTTTACAATAAAATGGCATCTTGGAGGCTTTAATGAAGACATTAGGCTTTATATTTACGTAGCTGTAGGTAGAGATACAAGTACCGGTACATAGTATTTTCAAGTGTTATTCATAGAATATTGTAGCATCAATTTAAACTGCCACAACAACAACTTCAATTTGAATCAAAATAGGATTGAGGAAGTCGTTTCGAATGTCCGTGATATACACTTCAAGTCAAACCGAATTGAACTCAAACCGAATTCAGTCAATTCGGATTGACTGCTGTGGTTAGGTAGTGATAGAGTGATTGGTCCTATTGTACTGATTTTCCATACAGTTATATTTGTCTGTAGGCTAGGCCCAATATCGGTAAGTATTCTTGGGGATGTAACCGACAGTGTTGGCTCGAACGCCAAGCGCTTTACTCCGATCCGGGAGGTCCTTAGTTCAAATCTCTACGTGAGCGTCAATCCTGACTGAAGGTTTTTTCTGAGGTTTTCCTAGCAGACGTTAATGCGAATGCGAGGGATTGAGTCCTCTTAAACAGCCCACGGACATCCCTTCACAATTATCCTATACCTCGTTCACCTGAAAAGGGGCATCATACATTGCACTCTATATAACAGGTTTAATTCCAACTGTAAAATTTTTATTTTTATGGGCTGTAGGGCAGAATTGGAATAACTAGGAAAACGCTTAAGTCCCGCCGCGTTGTTGGATGAGCCTAGTTGGTGCATTGACCTGCCATGTGTTATGCAGATGGTCTGTTGTTTTGTGAAAAAATTATTACTCAGTCGATTTTTTAAAATTAAATTAAATAAAAAATTAACTTTATTCTTTTATTATTCTTAATCGTAATATTAAAAAAAGAAAAAAATCGTAAAATTGCTATTTTCATAACAAATAATTATTCGATTGCGCTCAAATTTTACACGAATATAATAAATTCATAAAATTAAGGTTCGGTAAAAAAATCATTACAATAGGATAAAGCATGTAGGCCTAGGTGTTATAAGTCAAAGAATTGTTAAAAAAAGAAAAAACCCGTAAAATTTCGATTTTCATGAGAAATAATTTTTCGATTGTTCTCAAATTTCACACGAATATCTCAATTCATAAAATTAAGGACCTGTAAAAAAATCATTAAAATCAGATAAAGCATGTAGATGTTATAAGTCGAAGAAATTTTTTAAAAATCGAAAAAAATCGTAAATCTGCGATTTTCATAAGAAAAAATTTTTCGATTGCGCCCAAAAACGTGGCAGTTCTAAGTTTAGAGATTTCGAAGGCCCCCATAAAATTTCATCGCAATTCGAGTATTGGTTTAGCCGGAATCGTGTTAACAAACAGCCAAAAATACAGAAAAAAAAAAAACATTCCGGATTTTTTTCTCCAGTGTAGTGAAATGGAATCTTCGCTTCGCTCGCTACGCTCATCCAATTAATTGGTGAAAAGAAAATGTGTTGTTCTGATCATGAAGTGGTGCGTTAATTGCACTCTACTACGTGGTTTATTATGTTATTTCCCGCTGTTGACCCGTACTTGTTCTATTCACAGAGGGAAGACGGCTGTGGTCGAGTGGAAGAAGTCTGACAAACTAAAGAAGGAGTTGGCCTACACGTACGATGCTCCCCTCCAGCTTGCTGCTTACTTGGGAGCCGTCAACTACGATCCTCACTATCACTTCCAGGTAGAGGAGGCAATCTATCTATTTGTAGAAAAAACAAATACCGTATCAATTGTGCCGAATATAAGCCGAACCCCAAACTTTTCTTGTTGTATTATAAATGAAACAATGCATAAGCATATGCAAATAGTATACATAAGCTTGTAAGGGACTTTCACACTTAAATAATGAAAAAAAAGTAGGCTTATATTCAGGACAATATATGGTAATTGGATATGTACAACTGGAACTGGTATCACATGGGATGACATATTATATTATTAAGCGAGCGTTTCCATTTGACTCTGTCGGAAAAATTAGTCATTGGTTTTGTTGTTTTTTTGTTTGTTTTTTTGTTTGTTTGTTTGTATGTCTCGCCATAACGTTCGAACGGAGGCTCGGATCGAGTTAAAATTTGGACCATCCGCAAGCTTTGTTCTCGATTGAATGCCATTAGTTTTGTGGCAAAATCGTTCAGAAAGTTAAAAAGTTACATTAAAGTTAATCGAAAGTTTTTTTTTTCAAACTAAACGGCGACAAAATCTGAGGTGGCCAAATCATTTAGAATGTCCGTCCGGTCACGAATATGTTAATTTTATTTTGATCCGATAAGTAGTGTAGATGGAAATTACATTATAACAAAGTACCGTTACCATGGCAACGGAAAGTCGCGCAGCTTTTTTGGCTCATGATAGCGGTCAAACGGAGGTTCGGATCGAGTTGAAATTTGGACCATCCGCAAGCTTCGATCTGAATTGAATGCCATTAGTTTTGTGGCAAAATCGTTCAAAAAGTTAAAAAGTTACATTAACCCATCGGCGTTTTCGCCGGTCGAATCGACGGCTGTTTCAAATGCGCGCCGAAATACCAGGCCATCGGATCGACGGGCTGGAACAGCAAGGGAACAGCGCGCTACATTATCGGTCGTTGTATGAGAATGGTTCGTCCAATCACCAAGAGATTGCGCTCGATGTACTCTACGCATTTCGCTGCATCCAACGATGTGTTTGGCTCGTCACTCGGTCAAGTTTTAGCCTGTCTATGCTTGAAGGAAAGATTATGTTTGCATTCGTAGGTGGTATGGCGGCGCGCGCGCTATGGCGGCTACAGCTTATTGCAATATTTTGAAGGATATGACGAAGATGAAGGGTGTGATATTTTGACACCAAGAAAAATCGAAGAAACGAGCATACACACTAGACACTTATTTAAGCTACATTTAAGTTTTTATTTCAAGTAAATCGGGTTATTTTTGTTGTAACAGTGAATTTTTTGCTGAGGTGCGCTCCGCAACCCCATTTCGTAAAAAATAAATGGAATTCAGGGGCCAGGCGGCGAGATTTTAAATAGAACGCCGATGGGTTAAAGTTAATCGAAAGTTTTTTTTTCAAACTAAACGGCGACAAAATCTGAGGTGGCCAAATCATTTAGAATGTCCGTCTGGTCACGAATATGTTAATTTTATTTTGATCCGATAAGTAGTGTAGATGGAAATTACATTTTAACAAAAGTAACGTTACCATGGCAACGAAAAGTCGCACAAGAATTCTGGTCACTATGCACTGCCACCTTGAAGTAATCAAAATACTATCGAGGAAGCAGTGTATTATTTGTTATTACCAAAGAGTTGAAATAGTTTTTCCAAAGAAAAAATGTCAATTGTCCTCTAGATGGCGGTGGATTTTATCCACAAAGTAAAGGTTTACCCACGGGTTTACCCAAATACCTTGACAATAATAAATAATATTGGAAACATGGCCCCGTGGACTGCGAACGTCGCAGATTTTAAAATTTAAAAAAATGTGCAATGTGGGTCTAGCTATAGCACGTGCTCGCTTATCAACGCGTCCAACTGAGCGTTTCCTAGTAGGCCTATTATTAACATTGCATAATATTTCCAGAACTGTTGAATTATCTTTATCAAACAATAACATTCCAAAAGTTTGAAGCCTGGAAGTATTACGTTACTTAGGTCCTTCTACTAGGCTAGGTACCTACTAGGTAGTAAATTTGTGGTGAAAATAATGTCGGTAATATTTGTTTTTATGCCCAAAAGCAATGAATTGGTGCTGAAAATAAATAATTTGTTTTTGTTGAAATTGGTGTAGGCCTATTTTTTCCCTATGATATATATTTTTTTAAATTTTGGGACTTGGAAATAATATTATGTTGTGGGCAAGAAAGAGCTCATTATTTTTTACTTCCTTCATACTTGTGCCAGTCTGGCAAATGAGCGTGAAGCAATGCCCAACGGCATAAAGAGGGAGGAAAGGGAGGCTCGTCTCTACTGGTTGACTAGATCAAGCATGATGGCATCATAGGCCAAATGTGGGCATTTAAGAAGAAGAAGAAGAAGTATTTTGTCTGCATTTATGTAATTAGTTTTATTTAGTTGTTCTCCTTTGTACATTAGTTTTTATAACTGATGAATCTAGGATAAGGTTAACCGTTAAATAAATAAATTCTCGGAGGAATGACATTATAGTAAACCTGTATAGGCCCTAACGATTGAATAATGACCAGAAGCAAATACAGTAATATGTTCCGAGACATGTGTTTTGGCTATATATCGGGAGATACTCAGCCTTAAAGACTACTAATAAGCTAATTAATAAGCTACCGTACTAGCTAGATGCCAAAGTATGTTGTGCTCTTCTCTTCTAGGTGAGAGGCGGAGTGGTGGTTGTAGCATACACCGACGGCACACCTGCTCAAGTGTTCCAGCTGTCGCAGTCCGAGTGCGCCCGCTACTGGTCGCTGTGGCTGCATAGGCTTCACCTGTATTGGCAACAGCAAGCTACTTTGTCTGCAGAAACTATAGCCAGTGCCTTGTAGTGGTAGGACAATGAAACATTTCCTTCAAGTATTGTTGCAGAACTTTTTACAATTTTAAAGTAATATTTAAAATGATCAATGCATTTTCTTGTACATTTACATTAAAGGCGGTCTCAGATACGTTGGCACTCGCCGAGAGATGGCAAAACTATAACCCTTTGCTTTATGCCTGCCACCAAATCCGCAAAAACAAGTAAATAAAATAACGCACTTAGGCCCCTAACTCTTTCGGAGGCAGAACACAGTCATTTTAAAACCATGTAATGCCATGCCTAAGAGTAATAGTAATTAATTATAAAAAAATAATATTTACAAAGTGCGCAAGTACATTCATGAAATTTGATGCTCTTAAACATTGATATAGGCCTACATAATATTTAGCAATGTTGGCAGAGTGAGTGCGGAAAACAGACAAACATCCAAAACCAGTTTTGTAGGTGCTGTTAACTTACAGCAAAATCTGTTATGATTCAAACCTTCAAGATAATAGTAAACTGAAAATGTGCAGCATTTAATTTCTCAACGATGGCTTTTAACTTGAATAAAATAGTTTTTAGTAAATCTTGTTCCAAATATAGGACTACAGTTTATATGCAGACGGCCAATTTCGTACAAAGGTCTAATGAATCTCCACGAGCTAGTTAGATACCCAAAAGTCTCCTTGGGGATTGAGTAGACCTTGCAACTTTACCTATGTTTTCCATTTAGTTTGGAAAAGGCCAACCGGCTAGTTTAGATTGGAGAAGGGTTGACAGGTTAGACATAGAGAACATAGGCTGGGGGCGACAAAACTTTTCACCTGCTGATGACAACTGCAGCTAATTTAAAGTTGTTTGTTGGTTGTTTGTTGTAGTGTTGTTGTTGTTTGTTGTTAATCCATGACGCGTTTCGTCCTTAGGACGTCATCAGCAGGTGAAAAGTTTTGTCGCCCCATCCTATGTTCTCTATTTGCAACCTGTCAACCCTTCTCCAATCTAAACTAAACCAGCCAGTTGGCCTTTTCCAAAACTAATTGTAACAACCAAGTCTTTTGACACCTATCACTTTCTATCTTTTTTCACCTTCTGGGTCGAGATGGGCTAACCTACTCTACACCCTCTGGTGGGTCCATGTTTCCTTGTTCCTTACAAGTGTGACTTCTTGTCCTGTTGGGGGGGCCTAGCAGGTGATGAACCTGTTAGACCCTACTCGTCTTTTACTTCAACCTCTTCACCTGCAGCCAAGAGCTAGTATAGCACATGTGCCTGTGCTATAGCCAAGAGCTTGCAACTTGTAGTATTGTTTCCTTTCCTTTTTGAATCCTAGTCACAATTAGTAAAGCAGCCTCTCTCGTTGCCACGGGTCTTGGTTCAAATCCTGGGTAAGACATGGTTCTTTTTTTGCCCAAGCACCAGAGTCTAGGAGGGAAGCCCCCTTACTGGTTGTGCTGTTGTGTGACTTTCCACCCTTCCTATCTCTAACCTGTATCTAAGAATGAATGAAGAGGCACCCTGGCCGAGCAACAACAGAAGGGGCAGCTTTTCTCTTGTTGCCAAGGGTCCTGGTTCGAATCCAGGGTAAGTCATGGATTTTTGTCTCCCGAGCACCAGAGTTGGGAGGGAAGACCGTTACTGGTTGTGCTGATGGTGTGGCTCAGTATGAATGGTGTGTGAAGTAACCTTGCTGATGATGACAACATGCATGCAGAATTTGCTTCTTAACCCAACCATAGGTTTGGTTATGTGTTGTGAGTTTTGTTTGTATGTACAGTACCGTAGTTAGCTATGTTTTCCATTGTATTTTGTGCATTTCTAAAGATGTTTCATTAATCAAATAATTTATAAGGCTAGGTATATTTTTTTTAAATATTGAGTGAACATAATGTTACATCTTAAAAGTAGGGATGATGTGGGAACGTTAAAAATTTTAATTTGAACTCGAACTTTGCAAGTGAAAAAGAAGTTCAAAGTTAGAAACTAAAAATGTTTTACTACTTAATTTGTAGTGGTGTGCGGGCACCTATTATTTGACAAATGGCCTTATATAGTCAAAAAAAGGTTTTAATCGATTTCCAGGTAGGCCTACTAATTTAAAAAAATTACAAAATGGGTGGTGGAGAGGCATGTCCAGAAGAAACATAATACCGAATACGGTACTTTCTTGGTGGAGGTGCCGGCCCAAGTGTATCACTATTTTACCTACTATAGTGGTCCCAACGAAAGAATGCAGGTGGCTTGAAATTGTTTTCCCAACATAACAAGTCTGTCAACTCTATTCACGCTAACTCAGCATGGATCTTGCACACGTAGGGACACTGTGATCTAGCACAGATAATTTTTGCTTGCGTTGGTAAAAGATATTTCTCTTTCATAGGTACACAAAGGCGACATTCCATTTACCATGCATTCAATCTACCCCCACCACTCCCAAGCATCTGCATTCTTTCGTTGGAGCAAGTATATAACTGTTTGATATCCCTTTCAGTTCAGTTCGAGTTCATTTTAGGTTCGGTTCGAAATTAAAAATCCATGTTTGCACGACCCTACGTATAAGTCATTAAGTAGTACGGCTATACGCCCTACTGAAGAATGATTCACAATCACACCCCATCACTTTGCGTTTGGCAGACGATAACTTGCAGAGTGTCCGTACCCGAGCCAGGCCTGGGTTTTGTTAAGGTCACTGAGTAGGGGCTCGGACTGGACAGGGCCGTTAGAAGGAGGCCTGTGCCGTCCGGACCCGAGCCAGGCCAGGTCACTGAGTAGGGGCTCGGACTGGACAGGGCCGTTAGAAGGAGGCCTGTGCAGATCTCTAAGGTGTGGCAAGATTTGCACATGTGCTACAAGGGTCACACTATGTATAGTGATCCCAACAAAAGAATGCAGGTGGCTCGAAATTGTTTTCCCAACATAACAATTTTGTAAATTCTATTCACGCTAGCTGAGCGTGGATCTTGCACACGGAGGAACTCTGTGATCTAGCACAGATAATGTTTGCTTACTGTACTTGGTAAAAGATATTTCTCTTTCATACACAAAGGCAACATTCCATTTACCGTGCATTTTTTCCCCCCCATTACTACCAAGCATCTGCCTTTTTTCATTGGAGCAAGTATAATAAGTATATGTAGTAGGCTTATGGTGATATAATAATTATTATATTTAAATTATATATATATTATATTATTTTACCCATTGGAGTTCTTTGACGAGTCATACTCGTCCATTTTTGGGGAAAGCTTTTTAAGGGTGGAAAAGACACAACAGAGAGAAATTTTGAAAATCTCTGTAATTTTTAAACTACAGAATGAAAATGTAATGCATATTAAAAAACAGAAAAAATCAAACTTTCTAGTAAGCATTGAAAACAATGGATTAATTTCAAATTATTGGCTACATTAAATCCAAAATTTGCCCAGAAATTATAAATATTGGCCCCGGGGAAAAAAATATTATTAACATTATCAGAAAAAATTGCAATTTCAATTCGTACTCTAAAGGTGGGTTTACGTAGATCGGTTTCGACAGTCGGTAAGTCGGTTTCGGTAGTTGACCATCATTAAAACATACGACTTCCTGCCTATCGTTTACGAGATGATGTAAGTGTCAGTAGGTTGTTGCCGACTGTCGGCAAGCGTCAGCAAAAGATGATCAATATTAATTTCTTACATGACTCGGTGGCGATTGAACCAATCAGGAGCGGTCACGTGACATGAGTGTTTTGGCGCGTTTTTGTGCGTGCATGCTTTTGAGGTTATGTTATGTTGTTATGTCCTATTAGTCGGTTGGGGGATTTCATCAGTAGTACATAAACCTGTCTTGCCGATACCGATACTCTTGCCGACTGCCGACTGCCGACTACGTACCTGATTTTACATAAACCCACGTTTAGAACCTGATTTTTTTTTTTTTCTTAAATGGCAGGGCCTATTCCAATGGGTTAACATTATAGTATATTTATATATACTAGTAGTATTATGTCATGAATACAAAACACTAGTACAACTTATTGTTAGGTTTATATTTTTATTTAAAACTTGTTTTGCTTTCATCCTGCAGGTGAATTGATGAACTGCAACAGTGCATGGACCTTGATAGAACACTCATTACTGAATGATATTTTGCACAATAAAATAAAATAATCAAAATAGACAAGTACATAGGTTAGATTTGAACTTAGAAATCTCTTTGGGAAAACTTAACGTGATGCAAAATGTACTTATAAAAATGCAACTTTTTATTGAATTTATGAGAAATCAGTTACATGTACATTAAAATAATATTGGTAATAGTTTTCTTTGGACGCCGTTGGATTACACCAAGCGAGCCTTGGCGGCCTTGGTGAGAGAATACCTCTCTCCGGCGCAGCTACCTCTGAAGTCGTCCGTGGAAAGATCGAAGATGGCCACCCCCCCGAGGTTGTTTTCCTTGGCGTACTTCGCCTTGTAGCCGACGGTATCGAAGTCGTTGTACCCGACCCAGAGGCCGTCGTGGCCGCTCTCGTCGGGCAGGCGGAAGGCGTAGGTGCCGAGCTTGTAGTTGGAGGTATCGGTGACGCGACGCAACAGGTGCTCGGTCTTGCGGGTGTTGGGGCTGTGCGACATCGCGCAGATCTCGGGGTACGAGAGAAGACCCTCGGAGAGGGAGTAGGGGCCGGGAGCTCCGGGGCCGTCAGCAGTCAGGGGGGGAACGCCCGATATCTGGCTCTCGGCAGTCAGCTTCCAGCTGCGGCCGAAGGTGGGGATGCCAAGGACCAGCTTGGAGGCTACAACAACAAGCGGTCTCACGTTAGGGTGAGTGAATCGTTTTAACTACTTTTTTTATAGGCCTATATAATAGTACTTGACATCTTATAAAGTACAATGTAGACCTACCATTTTATATTGACCATGTAAAATGTGATTTATTTACAACAAACTATGAACAGTGGTATTGAATATTATATGTTGAATTGGCTGGAGTATTGAATGTGAAGAGTATTGATATTTGAAATCATTAAAATGTTATTTTATTTTTAACGTTAAGTCGTTAACCTACATCTCCAGATTTTTTTGTCATGTCTACATAAAATTTTGTTTCAGAAAATAAAAAATCTACTTAAATTTAATCAATCTTAAATATACTCCTCTTGATTTCATTTATCCCCTAGAAGTGTAATACTAATTGATTAAATGGAAATCAATCTTGAAATTACAAAATCCATCTCAGCAGGGTATTGAACTCTGGATTGATTTCCATCTAATTAAATATACTTCTTAAATTAAAACAAAAATTGTATTTTATTTATTTATGTAATTATGTCATTTATTTATGTTTATCACTTATCAGTGTATTGTCCATTGAGAATCAGTTAGATTATAAAAATAAATGTATTACAAAAAGAGACAAATCCCTCACACCATTTTTTTATTAAAGCAAAACATTTATTGCAAATCTTTTGAATAACCAAGAAAGTCATTACTTGTTTAAACAAATGCAGGCGGTCAACAACACTGCGCGAGTACTCACCCCTGATGTCGTGGTCCAACCACCACTTGACGGTCTCGTCGACGGTGACGTTGTCTTGTCGGCCCTCCTTGTAGTACATCGCTGCGGGATAGTCGGCGAGCTCCTTCTGTCGGTGCGGGGTGAAGTAGTCCAAGGTCATCAGGTTGATCATGTCGAGATGCATACCCGCCTTCTTAACGTCGAAGTAGAGCTGCAAGTCATCACGAACACAAGTTGTATTATACAGGATCACGAGTGACTGATATGTCGCTAATAAATCTTGTTATGAAGCCCCCCCCCCCCCCCCTCTCCATAACAAGATGTTCTTAGGATGTTATAAATAATTTTTGTTTAATCATTTTCAACATTTTTTTAAATTTTCATATGTCATTTCATTAATTTCTTCTTCATTGGTTTAGAATGAGCCTATCGGCTTGATTAGTGTTTGTGGTTGGGGAAAGGAAAGAGAGATCAACAGTTACCTTAAAGGATGTAGGTAGCTGCTTGAGACGAGGTTCACATATATTTATTAATAATTAAAAATTCACAATTTACATAAATGTCGAACGTTTCGGCCTTCGCGGCCTTGGTCACCGTCCATTGGAGAAGAACTAACAATTAACAATTTATTAATATTAATCTAATAATCGTCGACGGTGACGTCTTGTCGGCCCTCCTTGTAGTACATCGCTGCGGGATAGTCGGCGAGCTTTATTAATTAATATTTTTATTAATATTTATCTAATAATTAATTGTTAGTTCTTCTCCAACGATCGGTGACCAAGGCCGCGGAGGCTGAAACGTTCGACATTTATGTAAATTGTGAATTTTTAATTAGTATTAATAAATATACGTGAACCTCGTCTCAAGCAGCTACCTACATCCTTTAAGGTAACTGTTGATCTCCTCTCTCCTTTCCCCAACCACAAACACTAATTTCTTCTTCAAATTTATAAATTCTAGTCACATGTTTTTAATATTTCATAGTGAGTTTATAAATTTGTTTTCTGTGTGTTGAGATTTGTGTGCCAATTAAAGTGTGTTTGTGTAAATAATGTTTTTGTTTTATTATCCCTTCTAAAGAAACATTGCTTGAACCTTGAAAGTTGTAAAAACTTTTATCATATTTTAATTTGTGTTACTTTTTCATAGTTATGTTGGTAATTTTGTAATGTTTCGTATTTTATGGTATGATATGTGAGTGATGAGACTAAGCGGTCTCATGTTGGAATCGAGTGTTGGATTTTTATTTTTTAAAATTTAAATTTCGTAATTTGGAAACTGTATTTTTGGAGTTTTGTATTGTATTGATTTTTCCTGTGTTGTCAGAAACCGGTTATCAATGAAAAATAAATAAATAAAAATAATTGTATGACTGCCTGTTTTTAAATAAAGTAAAATTAATTTTGGAATGTATTAATCTTGTTGTTGATTGTGTTTAAGAACTCTCAGTAAGCAAGGCCGAGGGGTAGATCTCGGTCAGCTACTACGCAGGGGTTTACGACTCACGGTGGCGTTGACGTTGGGCAGGACGGTGGCAGAGAGAATGAGTCCGTCGTGTTCGAACGCGTCCTTGAGCTCCTTGACGAGGCTGGAGAAACCGTTGCGGTGTTCCAAGGCCTTCTCGTCCTTGGTTGAGGTGATGCCCAGGGCGGAGCCGACCCCTCGGACTCCCTTCTTCAGACCCTGCCAGACGGTGCCTGAAACACGCAGGGAGTATATTCATTGAACAGCAAATATTATAATGTTTTAAATATTTTGATTTTATTATCACAGGTACTTCCATTTTGATGTGAACTGGTGGGAAGAAGCAAGAAAGAATAGCAAAATAAGATAGCGGAAGAAGACAACATGGAAGAAGATGAAGAAACGGAACGTTCAATACACGTGGAGATTTCTAGATGGTGAATAAAGACGAGAAGATTTCTTTCAATGTGTGTCGCGCGCCATTAAATACGTATTCAACTTTTTGAAAAGAATTCTCCTCCCCGTCTAGAAATCATTGGGGAGAAATCTCCACGTGTATCAAACACTTTATAACTTTAAAAAAGCTTTTTGAATTTGTAAGGAATTTGCAGCCACAAAAAAAAGCTTTATATATAGATGTCTTACTTTTAAGTTTTACTACTTAAACTTATTTATACCAATATTAAAGATTACAACCAATACATCTCTGCTAAATGATGATAAGATCGTGTCTCAACGGTTCACATAAGCACATATTGGAATTTGTGTTTTTGTTTTCTGTTTCAGACAATGAAAATATGTTATCTTCCAATCTATTTCTGTAACTCAAACAATAAACTGTTACAAGTTTAATGTTTGTAATTGGGAAAAGAAGAAAGGAGACCAACAGCTTACCTTAAACGAGATGGGCAACTGCGTGAAACTGGCTGTTTAACATATACTATATTTACAAAACAGATCCACAATGTCGTACGTTTCGGCCTAAGTAGACCATAATTGAGTACAAATGTTGATTATGGAAATGCATTATATTGAATATTGATAGTGATATATAATTTATTTCTCACATGAGTTATTCAATATTTTGCAATGAAATGATTAAATGTTCATATTTAGATAAGTATAGTAGCATAGCTACTACTAGTATATGGTAAGGCATATTTTAAAATAATTAAGTCAATACGTAAATAAATAAATTCGTATTTAGAGTCTACCAACTCGGTCATATCTGATCTGTTGATTGATGGATGATATGTATCGACTGTAATTACTAATTAGCAAAACATTAATTATCTTAAGCCACCATCGGCCAGGAAAAATTCTGCTGACAACATTTTGAGGCTGTGTTTTTTGTGTATTATATTATGAAATAAATATCTCTTCTCTAGTGCAACTAACCTAGCCCTTTGACCTTCTATGAAACTCAATTAGTGCATTAATTATTGTTGATTTCACAATTTCAAGTGTTTTCATCTAAGAAATGCAGACATCATGTTTATCTGTAAGACTTGGGAAATATGTGGCTCGTTGGTCTTGTTGTTAGCGTATCTGCTTCCAATGCAGAAGGTCCAGGGTTCGATTCCCGCTAAAGTCAGAAGTTTTTTAACTTCAGATTTGGACTTAAGTCCATCAGTTCTTGTCTTAGGAGTTTGTAAACGGTGACTTTGGAGCCGTCCTAGCAACGAAGCACATAATAAATTTCAGAGTTGTTCTGAATCGGCCTTGTTGATTCTGGCGTTGATTCGCGGGTGTTCGCACTGTCCATACCACTGATTGCTATATTATTTCCTATTAAAAATATTGATCTTTGGTTGGTTATCGCTCACTCGTCGATTGCGTCGGGGCCTGCAGGGTTGGCTTGGTCGCTTTGATTTAAAGTCCCCCACTGAAAATCAGTTATATAACTGAGTGGGCAGACTCTAAATAAAATTTATTTATTTATACGCCTATGTAATATTGCTCAATTAGTGATGTCAGTGCTAATAAGATGTTCTTTAATATGTATGTATTTATTTATTTATTTAATATGAAAGTATTGACAATAAACTGTGGGCATAATGTTGTGTTATGCATCACTTTGAATCTTCAACTACTGATACTCTGTGTACGGTACTTGTAGGTTGTAACACGTTACTTTTTAGAGTACCTAACAAGGCAGGTAGCGAGTAGCAAACTACGTACAACATAAACACATGCAGCGTTCAATTGCCACTACCAGTATTGGTACTAAAGTTTTGCAATAAAACAATTAATGATACAAATTATTGTATTATCAAATGAATGAAAGCTTAAGACTATTCAACCGCATTTTTCTATTTTCCCAAATATGCTACCAAGTCAAAATGTAGTGAATGGCTTTGAAACCTGGCTCTTTTAGGAAAGCAAAACTTTTTTCAAAGTTTTCTGATCCGGCACACGGCTAATATTGCAGCCACTTCAAAATAATTCAAACTTCAATTCACCCAAGCACACCATTCAACGTAGGGTGTTGTGTTTTTGCGACATTAATTTCAACTAGTTTTCTACGACTGACTGTTTTGTTTTTTTTACAATTATTGTCTTTCCAGCAATTTTTTTTGTTTGGGGGTACAAATCAGTACAAAATACTGCCAAAAGAAAAAAATTGCAAGAAAGGCAATTGTAAAAACAAAACAAAATCTCTCTGTTAGCCTCTAGAAAACCAGTTGAAAATTAATGTACCGTAACTAAAAAGTAAAAACCCAAATATGTACGTTGAATGGTGTGCTTGGGCGAATTAAAGTTTGAAACTATTTTGAAGAGGCGATATTTGCCGTGTAGGGCTACCCGATCAGAAAATTTTGGAAAAAACAGTTTTGATTTTCTAATAGAGCCAGGTTTCAAAGCCATTCACTATATTATTTTGACATGGTAGCATATTTTGGAAAATAGAAAAACGCGGTCAAATAGCCTTCAATAAACATTGAAAATTAAAATGTTCTTAGAAACAAGTTTTTAGGGTATGTATGTAGGAGGCTACCAGGTCCAGGAAATATAAAAACTCTAAACTTATGTATTGCAGAAAGCCTGACGTTGCTGCTGTACTTACGTGCGGCGTTGATGATTGTTCCCCTATCCTTCACGTACTTGGCCTGTGGGAACTGCCACGCTAGGTCGAGTCCGTCAAATCCGTATTGCTTGACGAGGGCCTTGGCCGAGGTTACGAACGCATGGCGGCGATCAGGGTTCTCCAACTAGCACAAACAAACGGAATCAATATTAATTAGCAAATGTAATTAAAAAGCAGTTGAGTGAGTTTGTGAAAAAGTAATGTCCATTTGGTAATTGTTAACACTGTTGATAAATGATGTAGTCATCTGTGGGCAGTGTGTGGAGTTTTAATAATACTGTAATTTAAATAATTTAAAGTTTTTTAAATTTAATGTTGCATTTATTGTTTCTATCTTGTACTTGACAGTCTTGTATTGAAAATAAGAAATGGGTGTGTAATGTTTTACTTCTGTGAACTATAAGAAATAAACTGCATGTACAAACATAATAATGTTTAGGTTAAGGTATTCAAACAATACTTCATGTAACTTAAACTAGTCTTGGTCGCTATTTGAAACCTCTTAATAATATGTTGTTTTTGGTTTCAGAAAAATGTCATCCAGATGAAAAAAAACATTCATGACTAAGGGACAAGTAAAATATTGTTTTCACTACCTCATTAGTGAAATCTACACACCTAATATTATTTTTATTTCAAATTACAGTACCTGCAGATTGGTAATTACTAATTACCATGCTTATTGTTTGAATTTAAATTAAATCTATTGATTTTTGTTCAATTCAAACCAAATTACTTTGAAGTTTAAAATTTCTGAAGTGTAGGAGTTTTCCAGAAACTGTTTTTTAAGAAGTTGGAAAGAAATACATGTTCTAAGGTTTCTTTCTTCTATCAGCATATCATATAATACACTGGACATATCTAGTCTCATGTGTTAGACAACCAGTAAGAAGATCTCTGGTTGCATGAAGCGCTACTGCAACCAATACAAACTGTAATATCGTGTGTATGTTGCTTTAATTTTAATCTCTGTATCTTTTTCTACCATCATAGAAAATACTTCACAATATTTAAACAACCACTAGTGAATTATGTAACCCCCAGTCAGTCACTGTCATACCGATACCTACAGTAACCTCCTCTTACTCAATGTATACCTCAACTCTCGAGCTCGTTCTTATTCTCAGAGCTCATGTTCTACAATGGTGTATTCCATAGTTATTATCTATTAAATATCTTAAAATTACTTACGATTTTCTTTCACCTCGAGGTACTTCATTATAAAGGCATGGTATTTTAAATTCTTAACACTTTACTAAAATTTAAATTAAAAACCTTTATACAACTTTGTATTAATACGGTATTTTGTTTAAAGTAGCCTTGTGAAGTAGTTAAATGTTTGTACCTTTGGCATATTTGGCATACTGCTTTACATTAATTTGCTGTTAATTCAAAATGTTTTTCAAAATATGCTTTTGAATTTTGAGGGTCCCTTGAAATTAGAATAAAATGGTGAAAAAATCTTGAAAATTTAAATTTGTATATTTTGTCCAATTCTAAATAATCTCAAACATTTGACTAAAGCATAATCAAGAAAGTTGTAAAATTGAAGTGTTAAAAAGGGACTCCCGTTCCTCTTTCTATGCCTGTGCTACTAACCAGCTGGAAGTACTTCTTGGGCTCCTCCGTGTCGGCGTACCCTCCCACCGAGAGCAGCACCTTGAGTCCGGCCGCCTGGCTCTTCAGGTTGGTCACTGCCAGGTAGTTGCCGTGTCCCCCGGCCGTGTCGAGGCTCGCGTCCAGGGCCTTCATCTCGTAGCTCTCGGGATCTACGCGGGCGTACCCGTACACAAGGTGGGTGCAGTATGGCAGGCTCATGCTCAGGTCCGTGGCCTCCATCTTGCCCACGCCTGCAACGGAGTTTCATTCATTGAGTTGTGAACTAATTCATTAAATTTATTTAAAGTGATGAAGGGCACTAAAATGGGAATTCAATCCAGTAACATAAGAATTCGTTCAAGGCCAAGATCATTCGGGATATGAAACTTTGCAAATGTCAATAATGCATACATGGACAGTCTATGCGGTCCATGTTCAAAATTTTGTTTAAAAGCCAGAAAACATCACAAAGTCAATTGGGGATTTTTACAAAAACAAAATTTGTGAAAACTTAATTTACTTCTTTATAAATTTTTTAATACAAAATTTGGAATGTGTGTATTAGCCCTATATTCCACATTTGGAACAGTTCAAAATTCATACACCTGTGGGGTTGTTTTTAATCAATTTTTGTTTTAGATGGACGCCCTAAGAGAAGTAGAAGATGGATTAAGAGGACCGGAGCCTAAAGATTTAGATGGTATGATATGATACCATAGAGGAGCAGATTGGAAGATTGGAGAGATAGACGTGTGAGAATAGAACAAATTGAATACAATTTTGATAAACCAAAGCTAGACTCTGTAAGAGCGGGAAACAAGATATGATTTTTAAACGGATTTGTGATGGATAGATACTAAAAAACAATTTGTTTTTAGCCTTAGAAGGGATAGAGATGGGGAAGAATAATATTAAAGGACAATGGAATTTACAAATAAAGCTATTTTTAAAGCCAAGATGCATCCAGTACGTATATGAAACTTTGCAAAATTTTCAATAAAGCAACATTGACAGCACCTGCAGTTTGGACAAGATTTAAAAAAATTTGTTTCTAATCAACTGAAAAAAATCACAAATGTCATTTTTGATTTTTAACAAAATCATAATTGGTGAAAAATAATTTTTTTATTTTTTATAAATTATCTTAATACAAAATATGGAATGTGTTACTGCCTGCATAGATAACCTATATTTCCATATTCGTGACATTTTTTTCAAAATTTCAAACACATGTTAAGTTACAATTTATATTTATATATAGGATTCCCAAGAGAATTTATGGAAGATGGATTCAAGAAGATGATGGAGGGCATAGAAGAGAAGAAGACATGGAATGATACCATAGCAGGAGAGATCTGGGAAGATTTGGAAGAGATACAACCCTTACAAGGATAGAAAGAAGTGGAAACATTTGGTTGCTAAACTCAAGAGATGATAAATTGATAATGATGATGATGATGATGACTAAACTGATTGATTTGTGAAGGAGAATAATAAATACAACCACACAATTTTACAAAATAATAAAGATATTTAAATTATTAACCAATATTTTTTAAAGAGAATCTTTCATAAGAAGTAATTTTTGTCTATCTATAGAACAAAAATTGTTTTTTAACAGTTTTTGGGGAGAAAGATTTGAAATAATATAAATTAATGAATTATTTGGTCAACTTAAATGCAAAATTGGGGCATTTTATTTTTATGTAATAAACGGCAATAAATTTGTGATTTGAGATATTTTTCTCTTGTAGGGAGGACATAATAATTGTGAATAAGCAAGAGTGTAAAGTGTTAGTGTAAGTTATTGTTAATCTTTGACTTTTCACTTGCAGCTGCCTCAAGACAAGATTGCTTTGTATCCCTCCCGAGAAGAAAGTAGTCGCAAGGGGATAAATACTTGGAGAAGAGGAAATATGCAACAAAACTTAACTTCTGGCATTTAAGAGGATGGGATAGTCGCGAAATTAAAAACACTCAAAATTACAGTTTTTTTCGTGATGTCTCAAGAACGTTGCAAAATATCTAAAAACTGATTCTAGACCGAACTGTGGTTTTTGCTAGAACTATATAATGCAAGAAAAAATATTCAAATATATTAATCGATGCGGTTTGTATTAAAGATATGCATTTAATTAATCAAAATTCTAATAACAAACTTAATTACAGTCACATTACAATATTTTTTCTTGCATTATATTGTTCTAACAATACCACAATTCGGTCTAGAATCAGTTTTTAGATATTTTGCATCGTTCTCGAGAAATCACGAAAAAACTGTAATTTCACGTGGTTTTAATTTCGCGACTATCCCATCCTCTATTGGTTTCATCTCTGGATGATGATAAAAATATGTATTGTTTTTCATGTTTTCACTCGTTTAACATGCAGTCATTATGATGAATTCGGGAAACTATTCCCATAACATGTTAGCGTTCACTGGATATCTTGCTACGCGTATAAGATATTTTATTCAGTTAATTTATTAATTGTTACTATCTAGTCTAGTGGCATACTTTCGGGGATACGACACATATTGTCAGTCGGCAAATAGCTATCCAGTCGGCCAGAAAACATCCTACGTATATGAAACTTAACGTAGTTGTCAATGAAGCTTACGTGGAGCAGCCTTGTAACAGTAGTAGTGTCAATAATATGTTTTAAAGGAAAATATCTGAGGTACCCTAATGTACCAGTAAATTTTTTGACTTTTTTTTTACAAGATTGAGCAAACTGCTATTTGCCCAAAAACACATGTCCTCATCCTACATTATTCCACCCAATTTATTAGCATCTCATCAAAATACAGTAATTATACTTCCTAAGCCTGTCGTAAAAATGTTTTTTTTGGGAAGATACCTAAATAAACATTTTTTTGGTACACTGGTTAGAATACATTTTTACCTCTATGAGGCTAAATAATGTAAATAAAATAAATAATTATGTTTTTTGTACATTATTTACTTTATGTGTATCTCATGTTTTCCAGAGAATTTAATCTCAATTTATTTTCCCTAGAAAACACTAATATAATCAAATTAAAGCTATTGGTACATTATTTGGGCCTACTTCCATACTAGGCGTGACAAGAACACTGCAATTACAGGTATCAGCAACAAAACGAACGAATACCTTGACAAGTTCCGGTAGGAAAAGCTTGGCTGTTGTTGGCACAAAAACTTGGCTGTTGTTGGCACTCGCATTCCGCCACACGACACCTTCCTATCACTTCCTGAACGCACCCACTGTGCAGTTCTATTTTCTACTCTAATTCATCATATCCTCTTCAACACCGCATCATTTCCTCGTTATAGACCGGTACCTTTCATGTGTTCACTTGTCTAAGGTTTATAGTGTTGAAGATGAAGGCTGTTGGCTGACCTTGAGGTAGCAGGCTCTTCAGTCTTCACACCTCGTTTCACGCGCCGCGGAGCTTACAGAACAATACAAACTGTGCCGAGCTGACTCTGAGTTATATTCATGCACTCGGCATATTACGTGGTATTTCTCTACGAAGCTTTATTTTGTTTCAAATAAATTGCAATGGCTATTTTATTTTATTGTATGATGTCAATTGTCATAAAAGTTTTCCCCGACTGGAGTTCGAACCCAATCGGTGGATTGCACGTTAAGCCGGAGGTTTTGGGCTCGAGCTCCAGTAGGGGAAAACTCTCCTCCTTATCCTTAAAGCGAACTAGTGCTTTAAAACCTTGTATTTACAATTAATACAAGGTTTTTTACAAAACATAACCCTGCTTCGAGGATATAGTTATTGAATGATGTAAAAGTTTGCCCCGACTGGGGCAGTGAGGCTCGAACCCAGAACCTCAGGCTTTTCGAAAAGATGCTCTACCAACTAAGCTATCGGGGCCAAATACCAATTTGTACCAAACTGCTACATAGTGTGATTGATGAGAGCTATGATATAAATCCAATATAAGACTACATTGTTGCTGTCATTACTGAAAGATAACAATTACTATTATTCAATATTCCTAGGTATGTCCTCAATATCATAGTTGTTAATTGAATGATAGCAACTGTCTTTTTAGTTTGCCCCGACTGGGGATCGAACCCAGAACCTCCGGCTTTACGTATTCCGATGCTCTACCAACTGATCTATATAGTATATATTATTATTGTTAGGGCCTACTATTTATTCCACAATGACATGAGAATCACATTGCTGTTGGTAAGAATTGAGCTTAGCCCCATGACACAAGTGTCTCGCCACCAATTAGACGGGTCGTTACGGACAATCCCAGACAGGCATGTCCTCCTTTTGAAACAAAAATAGTCCCTTTGTCCTACTATACAGCAATTTTGGAAAATAAGTCCATGGATTGTCCAGGAATTGGGGGAAAACCTAGCTTGAGGAGCAACCAGTGCTGATCGTGATGGATAATCTGTAGGCAGTGACTACAAAGTAGTTGTGACGAGCATTCTTCAAATTTCTACTACTTTTAGCTTATAATTTATATTGTAAAACCTGAAATGTTAGTCACTAAAAATGCAATGCCGTGACATCAATCGTCGCCTCGGGGGGACTTTTATGACTTAGGGTACTTGTCCTATATTATAAATGTGGTAACAATAAATTGAAATGAAGATAGGGATGGACAAACGCATATAGATTATAAAACATTAAAGACTTTCGCAGCCCGAATATGTTAAAAAGGTGTGAAACGGGTCATTTCGCCGCGTCGCATGTGAGTCGTCGTGAAGATGGAACCCACTGGTTCCGAAACGTCGAACTCGCGCAGTATAAGTGTAAACACACGACGCGACGAAATGACCCGTTTCACACCTTGTTTAGCATATAGATTTGTTGAAAATATTTATTTATTAAACAACCGATTGTCTGCAGAGAAAATACTCTACAATAATGTTATGTTTGGCTTGTAAAATATAAAATAGCAATAATATTTTTATAACAATTGCGTTGCGTTGATATAATTTTTTACCAAAAAATTGTAATAGGTCACTAGGCCTGCGTTTAAAATAATAATTTGCTAGATAAAGGAACTCATATTTTTTTTATCTCAAGCCAAGGTCTTCGTGGTTAGCGCATGCGCATCCAATGAAGTTGAAATGAATCATGCAAACATTGTTGTGCTGACAGACACGTGAAATCAACTAATTAACTGTTTGTTACTAGTGTTTTGCTGTTTGCATGTTTTTGACGGTTGGTCAGTCAAGTTGACCCATTGAGTGTATGTATGGCTGTACCTTACCGCATGAATGAATCGAGACAAGTGAATAATTTGTGTTGCATTCAACCCCTGTGCAAAGCTTTTGTTTTGTGTCCCCGTTGGCCAGATCAGTGAGGTCATCACTCTTTAAATTTAATTCTGTCGTGTATGTTGTTTCAAATTAGCTTATTCAAATCGAAACGAACCGCTGGTCCCCCGCGCTCTCTCTTGCATTCGTGAGTTTAGAACATCTTATGCAACAGTTTAGTGGCATTATTATTATTAGTATTATTATTTATTTTATTCACCAATATGAACAAGTAACATAAATATATTGTCCAAACTAGAGAAAATGGGCATCAGAGGTACAACAAATGCATGGATTTCCTCATTTCTTTCAAACCGCACCCAATATGTGGAAATAAGATCGGAGCAAGATCAAGTAACAACATTCAACCGATCAACTCCGCAAACACTAACTCACGGAGTACCACAAGGCTCCATTCTTGGTCCACTTATTTTCATACTTGACATTAACGACTTACCCAACCACCTCAAC
This sequence comes from Sweltsa coloradensis, assembly GCA_024449915.1. Taxonomy (NCBI): domain Eukaryota; kingdom Metazoa; phylum Arthropoda; class Insecta; order Plecoptera; family Chloroperlidae; genus Sweltsa; species Sweltsa coloradensis. The sequence goes on from JAMZAV010000708.1 coordinate 171,361, forward strand.
GTAGGAACTTTAACTCAGTATGTGGATGACTCTAGTCATCTGATCACTGTCCCCAAAAATAGCAAGGCAGTTCTTTCCAACCTTCTCAATAGCCAGGCATCCAACATGTCAACATACTGCTCCTCAAATCACCTGTCACTTGCTATATCTAAAACCAAATATCTCTTTTTTCACACTCCAAAACTTATACCTTCCTCAAGCCCATTAGTTCGAATAAAGGAAGGTATCGTATCTCGCTCAGACAGTGTAAACTTCCTGGGTCTAATAATGACTGAGACACTTGACTGGTCCAAGCACACTGACAAAGTATCTTCTAAAATGAACAGTGGATGCTTTATGCTCCGTAAACTAAAGGCAATAACGTATCCACACATTCTCAAAATGGTTTATTTTGCCCATATTCATTCCCACTTAATGTATGGAATTCTTTTTTGGGGTGCGTCACATCAGGCTTCAAGAATATTCTTGCTACAAAAGAGGGCAGTACGTATTATTGCAGGGATTTCAAAGCGAACATCATGCAGAGAATATTTCTCCAAATTAGGTATCCCCACTCTTACAAATGTTCTGATACAAGTAGCTTCCATATTTGTCCATGATAATGCAGAAATCTTCCCTCGAAACTCCACTGTCCATACTTACCATACAAGATCCCAATCATCAATTCACATTACATCACATAACTCAAGTAAATTTTCAAAAGGACCCATGTACTTAGCCTCAATAATATTCAACACGTAAATGATACTAGTTTTAGAACTAAACTTAAGGCATTCCTACAGGAAAATATCTTTTACAATCTTGAAGATTACCTTAATTATTCCCATTCATTACGTCACCCACAATGATCAAATGTACCAACAATAATCAATCACTAATGCTAACTATTACTATAACTTACCATGGTACCAGGGATTAGATTATATTACATTATATTACTTAGTATTATTATTAATATCATTTACTGCATATTACTATTATTTTTTTTTTTTTTTACATTGCCTAATTTATACTGTTGTAAATACAATTATGATGTAAACTAGCTATAGTTATTCACACTCTCTCTCTCTGAGAAGTATATCTTACCTAAAATGTATGATCAAAGTGAATAAATAAACTAAACTAAACTAAACATAATGGGCATAATCGTGAATTTTCACCAGAGATGGACCACATCTCTTAGGTGACAACTCTACTACAATACAAATTTAAATATACAAGTTGTTCGCGCCAATGTCCGTATTTTGTTTAGTTTTTTTCTCATCTTTACAACACGGAGTCATAAATAGTGCCGTTGTTACACAAATAAAGCTGATTTTTGCGTACTCAGGATGATTATCCTAATCCTCGCAAATCGCTGGTTTTCCCAAATACGGTCCTGTTTGATAAAAAAAATCGCAAACATTGACCGAAAGTGAATATTTTGTTAGGCGATTCGCAAGAAAAATTGGGCCTTGAATGGAAAAAAGGCCATGTACGAGAAATAAAAATTTTGTTTCCAAACAGAAAAAATAAAACAAGTTGAAACATGTAATCCGAAAAGTACTAAAGCAGTTGAAACACTCAGCATCGTGTTTGAACCGCGCCCAATTTTATTTGAGACAATCTAGATAATACGTAGGCCTATTCTTATATACTAACTTATTATTAAAACTCATTATAAACTCTGTTATTAATATTTTTATCATATTTTTACCAGTAGTGACTAAACATAGTGGATATTTAGCTTAGTACACCTATTTCTGACGTGAGCTTTGATATTTGATATCGCGTCAACTTCAGCACTTTCAAAACGACTTATTCATTAAATAGCCTACGTACAAATCATTGTTTGTTTTACACACATTGAACGTTCCACTCGTGGGAACTGAGTAGCTATACGCGGTCCTCGTGCACACACACATTGTCACAAACAACAAGTCAAACAAGTAAAACGGTCAAGTTTCAAAACTATTGTTGTATTTTTAAAACCCAATTAATTTTTTTAATTTGCGTTGCTTTATTAGTGCGTGAATCCATGGAAAATTATCTTCATATCTTAAATTTAAGGTTAAAAAAAATCAAAACGTTGAACAGCCAGAACCAGTGTCTTAAATTTTTTTTTAATTTTTTTTTTTTTTTTATATATATTTTGCACATTACGATTAATGTATAATATTGTCTTGGTGTCGGACATTTTGTGTTATGGGGCAAAACTCTAATTCTTATCACCAGCAATGCGATTGTCGTGTCATGTCATGGTCATATTAAAATAAATAATAATATTATTACATAATATTTTCACTACACTTTGTTCCAACGTTGGGTGAAGAGGCGTGTTTCCACCATTGATCGCTGGCATCACCCAATTACTTTTTGAAATGTTTTTAGTAATATTTTTAACGATTTTTTTGTATTATTATTATTATTTTTTGTTTATTGTTTTTCTTGTCATGTTACAATAAAAAACTTAGACACAAATCACAAATAAAAATGTTCGAAATTCTCTTGACAAGAAACGCCGTTTAATTTAAATTTTAAAAGTGAAAATAATATTCAGGATAAATAAAAGTAATAAACTCTCACCGGTCCTGTAGTACGAGCGGCTATCGTAGAAGCAGACCACCTTGCCCTCTGCATCTACATGGCTGGGCAGCAGAGCGGCTAGCACCGCTAGTCCGGCTAGGAACCACTTCATGTCGAGCCTGGGTGTGGAGTGAGGCTACGGACAGACAAGATCTGACCAGAAGCTTCGTCTGAGGTGACGTCACCCGCGAGAAACTAGCTCCGCCCACTTCTTGCTTGACGAGATGCGTGGTGTTATCGTAGGAATATTACAAATTGTCACATTATTATGAACGATTAATAAGCAATTTGCAATTCAAATTTGGGAAAATTTTATTGTTACCGGTACGTAAAGTCTGCTAGAGAGAATTTCAAGTCGACCATTCCGGTTATAATAGTATAACTACGATATAATATAAGATATCTAATGGGATAAGATAAGAGACATCGTGGAAAATCCTACTCGGACAATTGAACTTCAGGTTACCTATAGGATTTGGGTTTATAATGGCTTATGGGAGAATATTTGTGGGGATGCCCAATTGGTTAAAAGGAGATGACTTAATCACAATATTTGCCTGAAAACCTCCCAAATATAATTTTCAATCAGGATTACCAGTGGTATGAAACCGACGACTTCCTCAGTGATTGTCGCTTTCTATGCTCGATCTACTTTTCACCGGTATATTTACACAGGTTTCTGTCTGTGTACTATAGAATGTTCATTGAATGTAAACGCAAACTCCTTCGTTTCGTTGAATATCTTTACCTATGATCGAACCCGGTTCATGAGGTCCCCAGGCATGTACGTACATTTATTCGCAACTTACCAGCCCCAACCATTGAATGTCATTCCCCCCTTTCATTTGCTAACTCCATCTTCTTTCATGTCTTGTGTCTTTGACGTAACAAAACAAACTTTGTACACTTTCACAACTTATTGACATTTTCATGCTTATCAGCTTTTCATCCACTTGCAAGGTTTTTATAGTCAACTTGACTCCTTTTTTATGCCACACAATTATTTTTAATTTAATTAATTTGATGTATATTCTATTCAGTTTATATTGTATTTAGTTTTTAATTGCTGAAAAATGATTTATGATTGAGGACGCTAAATACAACAACGCAATCGTCAATGTACAAATATAAGAAATATACAACGTTTCAGCAATTATTTAAAAATATATAAGCGATCAGGTAACACTATATTATAAAATATTTAAATGGAGTAGATGAGAATACTTCAAATGCGACTTAATAAACATAGAGAAATACCCAAAAAAATACATGTAACCAAAAATAAATGGTTAAAATGTGCTTAATAAAATGAAGAAATAATAAATAAAAATATGTAACACGCTTAAGTGCGAACGCTCAGCATAGAGTGCAGAATTTTCGTACTTTTCGGATTACGTGAGAGGAAATCAACATTCTATTGATCTGTTTTTACTTTCCGACAGATAACCAAATACTTATTTCTTGTACATAGCTTTTTTTGCAATTAAGTCACACATGTTTTCGTATATGAGTCATCAAAGTCGACAAAAACTTACAATTCTTGGTTGATTGGATGAGCGAAGCGAAGATTCCATTTCACTACACTGGAGAAAAAAATCCGGAATGTTTTTTTTTTTCTTCTTTTTTTTGTATGTTTGTCCGCACGATTCCGGCTAAACCGATACTCCAATTGCGATGAATATTTATGGAGGCCTTCGAAATCTCTGAACTTAGAACTGCCACGTTTTTGAGCGCAATCGAAAAATTATTTAGCTCATTAAAATCGCAATTTTACGATTTTTTTTCGATTTTTGAAAAACTTCTTCTACTTATCACCTACATGCTTTATCCGATTGTAATGATTTTTGCTCAGAACCTTTATTTTATGAATTTAGATATGTGTGTGAAATTTGAGCGCAATCGAGAAATTATTTCTTATTATTTCTTAATCGCAATTTTACGATTTTTTTCTTTTTTTAACAATTACAATTAATTTAAAAAAATTAAAGTTAATTTTTTATTTAATTTTAATTTAATTTTAAAAAATTCAACTAAGTAATGATTTTTCCACAGATCAACAGAAAATCCGCATAACACATGGCAGCTCAATGCACCAATTACGCTCATCCAACAACGCAGCGGGACTTAAGCGTTTTCCTAGTATTTAAATTGTGTGTGACCAAACTGGGCCAAAGTTTGACAAAACTAAGCAATGTACGAAGCTTAGTATTGTCTTTCTGAGTATTCCCTAACAAATATCTTGATCGATGGAAAATGTTTAATATGCGTATAGTTCTAAAAGTACGAACGCACATTTCGGTTCGAATCGTAGCAATTCTATTCTACTAGGAAAACGCTTAAGTCCCGCCGCGTTGTTGGATGAGCGTAATTGGTGCATTGAGCTACCATGTGTTATGCGGATTTCTGTTGTTCTGTGGAAAAATCATTACTAATTTGAAGATTTTTTTAAAATTAAATTAAATTAAATAAAAAATGAACTTAAGTTTTTAATTTTTTTAATCGTAATTTAAAAAAAGAAAAAATCGTAAAATTGCGATTTTCATAAGAAATAATTATTCGATTGCGCTCAAATTTCACACGAATATATTAATTGATAAAATTGAGGTTCTGTGAAAAAATCATTACAATAGGATAAAGCATGTAGGTGTTATAAGTCAAAGAATTGTTTTAAAAAAGAAAAAACATGTAAAATTTCGATTTTCATGAGAAATAATTTTTTGATTGCGTTCAAATTTCACACGAATATCTTAATTGATGGACTTAAGGTTCTGTGCAAAAATCATAGAAATCGGATAAAGCATGTAGGTGTTATAAGTCGAAGAAATTTTTTAAAAATCGAAAAAAATCGTAAAATTGCGATTTTAATGAGAAATAATTTTCCGATTGCGCTCAAAAACGTGGCAGTTCTAAGTTCAGAGATTTCGAAGGCCTCCATAAAATTTCATCGCAATTGGAGTATCGGTTTAGCCGGAATCGTGCTGACAAACACACAATAATACAGAAAAAAAAAAAAAAACATTCCGGATTTTTTTCTCCAGTATAGTGAAATGGAATCTTCGCTACGCTCATCCAAATAATGTAGATTTACTAGGAAAACGCTTAAGTCCCGCCGCGTTGTTGGATGAGCGTAATTGGTGCATTGAGCTGCCATGTGTTATGCGGATTTTCTGTTGTTCTGTGAAAAAAATCATTACTAAGTTGAAGATTTTTTAAAAATTAATTTAAATTAAATAAAAAATAAACTTTAATTTTAATTTTTTAATTAATCGTAATTTTAAAAAAGAAAAAAAAATCGTAAAATTGCGATTTTCATATAAAAAAAAATTTTTTGATTGCGCTCAAATTTTACACGAATATATAAATTCATAAAATTAAAGTTCTGTGAAAAAATTATAACAATTGGTTAAAGCATGTAGGTGTTAAAAGTCAAAGAATTGTTTTAAAAAAGAAAAAAACCCGTAAAATTTCGATTTTCATGAGAAATAATTTTTCGATTGCGCTCAAATTCCACACGAATATCTTAATACATAAAATTATGGTTCTGTGAAAAAATCATTAAAATCGGATAAAGCATGTAGGTGTTATAAGTCAAAGAATTTTTTTAAAAATCGAAAAAAAATCGTAAAATTGCGATTTTTATGAGAAATAATTTTTCGATTGCGCTCAAAAACGTGGCAGTTCTAAGTTCAGAGATTTCGAAGGCCTCCATAAAATTTCATCGCAATTGGAGTATCGGTTTAGCCGGAATCGTGCTGACAAACACACAATAATACAGAAAAAAAAAAAAAAAGAAAAAAAAAAAAACATTCCGGATTTTTTTCTCCAGTGTAGTGAAATGGAATCTTCGCTTCGCTCGCTACGCTCGCTACGCTCATCCAAAAACTTCGTCCATTCGTACACAATGCTGTTTCGGGAAAAAGATGAACGTTTTTTTAGTTAAAAGTTTACAAATTTGCAACATTGACTAACTTATATTTTGCAAACACAACTTTGTACATCGTGGGTTGAGGTTGAAGGGGAAGTCGCACTTCAACGTAGTATGTGTGTATGTATTTGTATTTATTCTTTCTGTATGTGTTTTATGTATTCCACGCTGATAACTCCCCGGCCTAAGGTCATCTCATCTCCCAAAGGTCATTTCACAACGTTACCCAACACTTCGCGAGTGTATAGGGCCTAAGTGTCACGTCCGCTGATACGTTGATCGCTTCCATTATCGTGTTAACTTCGCACTAGACGTGAGAGTGTTATGAAAACAAGTATTAAATCATTCAATTTCGGGTTAGAGTCTGTTAAGGGAAATTAGCATAATTAGTTTCTTGGAAAGTGACCTTGACACACAGCGGTCTTTAAACCTCCCCCGCGGACTGTTTTTTGTCGCTGCCTCGCACAGGAATGGGGTGGTAACAGATGGTTTTATTTTCCCACTCGACAACAGAAAAGGGCAAAGACCATAGCAGGAAAAAACAATTGCATTCGACGAATTGAGAAAACAACATTTATTTCATTTTTTGTCTTTACTCGGACAAACTTAAAATTCCAACTCAAACCCCTTCTCGGGGTTTGGCCCCGTGAATAGGGGATTTTTCACTCCCTGAAACTAATGGCGACCCTTGGGTCTCGTCGGGGAACCCCCTTCCTTTACTCCCTCCCCGACGGCGACGAAAAAGGACAACACGGACGGATGATGACACAGACGGAACGACCACGCGTGGGGAACCCTGCCTCCCCTATGCTTGGGGCTGGTTCTGATCCACAGCCGCCCACCCTTGTCCCCCCGCGTCACCCCGTACGTCCCTCCTCTCTCGATACCCAATTTTGCATAAAAAATGGAGTAAAGAATATATAATATATATATAAAAAAAAAATTGTTTCTTATTATTTTTTTTGAAATTGTACAAATAATCAAAAATTTATATGCACAACTCTACTCCATAGAAAGTTAGAAAAGGGCATGGGGGCCCCATCCAAAGTGTAATTTATATACCTAAGGTATCCTCTTAAAACCACATTAAAAATACAAAGAAAAAAAAAAACAAAAATATAAAAGGAATAGAAAAAAAGTTTGAAAAATAGCTAAAAAGGGGTGAACAATGAGGGTTTTAGGTACAAATAAAAATTGGGCGTTGCCTTGGGGAATCGTTTCCGTTTGCTCGCCTTTTTTTCTATGGTTCTATTTGGGTCTTGTTGACTCGTCGATTGTGTCGGTCCCAAACAGGGTTGTTGGTCTGCAGCCCCAGTGAAAACCCCAGTTATGGCTGAGAGGGTAGACTCAAAATACCTTTTAAAAATTTTTTTGTTCACTACTTGGGAAAAAAATGTGAGAGTAGGCTATGTGTTTTAAAATTAAAATGTAAAATTTTTTTTAAAAAATCTTTCAATTTCCTAAGGGGAAAACCCCTGAAAGTCATAACATTTGAAGATCGTTGGTTTTTTTTACTTTACACTCTTTGTGGAAATATTCAGTCTCGATATTACTTCCTCATCAGGCGCGAGGACTCTAATTTCCCCCCTTACGTAATAGGGAACAGGGGGGGGGGGGGGGGCCCCGGGTGCGGATTTTTGGGGTTTCCCCTTTTAAACCATATAGCCGTATCAAAACGAAAATTAAAAACTGAGAAAGGCTAATGTTTTCATCACTCAGTATGCACTAACATCTCATTTTCCACACTCAACACGTACTCCTATATACAACAAACAAACAAATAAATAAATATCGAGCCCTCTCAATAAGTCGGGTAGGGGTGGGAGGTTTCCCCCACATTTTTTGCTCCCCGGGTTTATCAAATCCTGACGCTTCCCCACATCATTTTTTTCTTCCTCTCTTTTACTCATTTTTTTCCCCCAGCTGTTTCTTCCTCAGGGACCTCCCATTTTTTGCAATATTATTCGTTCTTCCCAAAACCCATCTCCTAGTTAACCCTATCCCAAGCTGCATTTCTCCTTTTCAAACCACGCTAAACTTCTCCCTCCATTTGGGGCCTCCCTTTTTTCTCTGTTTTTTTCCCTGCGCTTGTTCATACTGCATTTTCGGAATCCTGCCGCTTCTCTAAAGTTTAAACTCTCTACTTCTAGTTATTTCCTTATCTTCGTGCTCCTCATCTTATCAATCTTCGTAACTCCCAATACACTTCTTAAAAATTTCATACAAATATACAAAAATATTAAAATTACATCTTCATTATTATTTTCACGTAATTATTCAAAAAATATGTATATATATTTTGCGTAATGCATTGTTAATGTATATGGGGGAAATTTCCCAAATTTTGTTCCACAAAAAAAATGAAAGTTTTTACCAAAACATTTTTATAGGCCCTGCTAGGGCTCAAAGTCAACTCGTGTTTGGGCCCGCTGCAGTTTCAAGGGGGAATCTTTTCCCGAAATAAAGGGGACTCTGGGCTCGGTCAAGTCCGGACTTTGGGAACTCTCCCCCCCTTATAAGAGTAGCGAGCCAGCTAAATTGGTTGTCGAGTAAGTTGTTAAATAATTTTCTACTTGATCAACCATCGCGCGTTTTCACACGTCAATGACTACTTTGCTCCAGTGCCCGTGTAGCACAAGGTCAAAGTATATACTCTTACTTACTTATTGTTTTATTTTCTTATCCGTTACAGTTGACGTATTCTAATACCTTCTACTCTTTCTTCCTTATACAAAAAAAAAAATCGAAAACATGGGTTGATAAAATAAATTTTTTAAATAATTTCAATGTCTTTACTATTGAATTGTAATGTATAATTTTTTTTAGAAATGAATTTCGTTTAAAAATAACGCTTTAGTCTTGCGACGTTATTTACAGTCCGTAGTGTTAGAGCTCTTCTTTTCCCAAAGACTTTCTAAGTATCGTTTGCAATTTTAAAAAATCAAAAAACAGTCAGTTAAATTAATATAATACCCAACCAAAACTCAGGTGATACTTGTAACTTTATGGGGTGATGGTCGGGCCTTGTGTTACCATACGCGTACTTTCATAAAGGGGGAATTTTATGAATTTATTGGATGAGTAAAATGATACCAAAAAAAAAATTTGCCCGGAGCGGCAACCTCCGGCTCCTAAGTAATTCATGTCTGGATCCATTGGAAACAGATAAAATGCGCAACAAAATGTTTGAATAACTCGCGTACCAGCTGAGCTGTCTTTATTTATTCAACATAACTTAAATTAAAGTTGAAAAATGGAATCTGTTTTTTAATTTGTGATTTTTCCGATATTTCTGCTCTAGGCCTATAATAAATGTATTTAGTATGCCGAATTTAAAGAAACTTTATACAAGCCACCAAATTTTAATAGAAATTTTTCGAATGTTTATTTTTAAACAAATAAAAATAGCAAATTTATTAAAAATTTTTGTAGGTACATTAACATTGTAATCATTAAAAAAGCTATGTTCGATACAAAATATGTGACTAGGGAAAAAGCAAAAATGTTTTTAGACGAGTGAGTGAGCCCGTGTTGAGTACCCGGGAACATTTCTTTTTTTTCCCCTTTCCTTGGTCCCTACCTATCATTGGCTAGAGTGGCGCATTATGGCCCTACAGTTACGCCCTTTTGTACAACTAAACTTTAAATCCATTATTTATACCAAATAATTATCAAACTTTAAAAGCAAATTTCCCGGGTACTCAACACATGTCTCGCTCATGTTAACAAAAGACTTTTGCGTTTCCCCCATCTAGTTAGCTAAAGCGCCCTTATAGCCAAATGTGGGAGACTGGGGTTCAATCCCTGGTCGGAAAGATTTTGAATTTTTGGATGATTTAAAAAATTATTAAAAAATGTTTTTTAAATGCATAATAACGCATGTATTTATCATCTGGACAATACTATGGAAAAAATAGCCCGGGATACGAAAACGTGTAAAAATTTCAAGGGTTTAAAACAATCTCCGAGCGGAAAAAGGGGGGGACCTTGACGTTTTTAAAAATTTGACACCTTTGGGCACGGATTTTACAGCCCCGGTAAATAAAAACAATTTTTTTTTTAAAATCAAAAAAAATTTGTCGTTAAAATAATTTCACACTTTTAGCTTATTTTTCAGTTTATTATTTCTTGTAGGTTTAAATCGCAATGGATCTAGCTGATTTTGTTAGCAGTTCTCAGTACCGGATGTCTGTTTAAAATTTCAGCGCAATCTGTTCAGCGATTCGGCTGATTTTCGATCTACACACAGGCACACACACAGACACCCACAGAATCACGGAAGTGCCATATTTCTTGAATGGAAAATCCTCGGTCGCTTCTCTCCCTCGTCTAAATAATCTGGGCATCATTTTTAAAATTATTAATGGGGCATTAGTAGATGTTTTTAAATCACTATATGAAACGGATTTTGTCAATTTATGATTGTTGCCAATTGGCATATTCACATCACTACATTATATACAACATAAAATCTAGCATACGACGACTCTTTAGCGTATTATCTTCTATAAACGTGTTCTAGCGATTTCTATGTCAATTGGCTTGTTCACGCAAAGCTCCACGCAGATCCCGCCCCTCCACTAACCCCCAAAACCAGGGTCCATAGACACTTATTCCGAGCTGCTTGTTAGGTATCTAGTGGACCCTGCCCTGAGACCGTGGCGGCGTTTGAAATAAACTATGTATAGCAGGCTCTGCATTGTCAAATCTGTATGCTTCCTCGATTGTTTGTTTACTTATTGTTTTACCTAGGCCTACTTGGAGGCTTTTCTTCAGCATTAGATGTAGACCTGGCCTAGGCTTTTCTTCAGCATTAGATGTAGACCTAGGTATATCAATATCATGGTATTATAAATTATCAAGTATAGGCCTAGGCCCTACTTGCATACGGCGGATCTTTGGCCTAGGCTTAGGCCTAGCCAGTGTTCTTTGTTGACATGAGAGATGTTACGTAGGCAGGAGGCCGAATAAAGACACATGTCAGTATATTATGTGATTGTATTTATTTGTAGTAATAAACACGACAGTATGCCCTCCTTTCTCCTTACACGAATACACACAGCAATTTGGGCATTTTTCTTCAAAAAAAAAACTATGCAAACTGACAGCAGTAACAGTAAGCTGCTAACAGCTATGAGCAGCCATGACACCCGAAAGTTGGGCTATCACCGCCGTCTACATCCGCCTTTACAAAGTTTACATGCATTCAGACGGCGGTGGGGGGTTAGTACAATAGCGCAGCGTGGTGAGTAAAAGTCGCAGTGAACAAGCCAATTGACCAATCGTCTTCGCTTCCTTAAAAGGACATCGACGAAAACCAGAGTCAAACGAGCGTCTCTCATTGTTGGAAGATGGCGCAAACAACTGTGAAGGAAATCGAGAGCGAAATTATCATAATGAAAAGTGTAAAATCTCAAACTGGTTTTCTTTCAAGGTTAAATGATTGAACCAATGGGAGAAGGCTCTGCTCTGTGACATAATGCTTGTTTTATTAACTGACACGACACCTATAACTCTTTGTTAAACACGATGGTCTGTTGTTACTACGTGTGTGGTGTGGAGGCGCGGTGGGCAACCTGTGGCGAGCGACCCTCTGCCGGGCCTTCACAGCTGCTACACGTATTCTGAACGATATTTTAGAGTTGCATTGAAAATGGATGTTTTAGTCTGTTAAGCCCTCTTCTTTATGTTCTTTTCTTTTTTGTTCTTTTTAGTACAGTTCAGTTTCGTTGCGAAACGGGACAGTTTTTAAAGTGGTTTTAAAGTTCTTATATTTCATGCAGACAATAATACGAGCATTTGATAATGTTAAATAAAGCCAAACATAATGGTTTCGAATGCATACAAGGTTTTTAAAGGGGATTTTACCCCAAAAAAATATTTTTTACCACATAATCTTTAGAATAATACTACACTAAAATGACCGTTTAAAAATTTATATCTTCTAACTGTGATTTTGCACGAATTTTTTAAATTTTTTTGATCAAGAAATTTTCGAAAATTGTCGTTTTGGGAAATTTCTTCAATCGACTTTAACCCGTTTCCTTCTTGTTCCACATAGATACTAGAGCATCATACAAATCTAAAATTACCCTTCATAACATCGTGTCTAGAAACAGTGCACAAATATACACTCAAACACGCAAAAATATGCATTCCAAAATCCCACCTCTTCTTTGTAATCAGCATTTTTTGACCGAACCACTTGCCCAAATTAAAAAAATTACAGAAAAGGCTGTCGAGTACGTCAATAATATAAATTAACCAATTTTTTGGATGGTGCAGCGTAGTTCTAACTCTCAAAAAATGGGGGTGGCCCAACTATAAAATCTGGAACGACCTAAGTAGCCTCCCCCCCCTACTCACCCCAGAATTGACCCGCAGGTCATTTTTTAAATTTGTGCTATTAATTAGAAGGTGTATTTTCGACTCTTAAGAAAATTCTGGACAATTTAATGGCGTACAATATTCGTATTCAATAATATTTTTAAATTTACAATTGCGTTCACAAAAACAACCCAAATTGGGTTCAAAGTAAAGAAATTCTTTCAACGTGCAAGTTAAAAAACTTTATATTTTTGAGCTTAGATGTTGTATTATCGTGAACTCATGTAACACAAGGATGATCTGAAAAAATATTTAATGAAGGAAGCAGAAGTACATTTTGTACATTATCAAAATCACAATCCATCTCAAAACAGAAATTCAGCAAATACTTTAGGGTCGTCCCAGGCCTATTCGGTCCGCGCCTGCTTGATGTACGCTCTGTGTATTGAGGTTAGAAACATCTCTGTGACGTAAGACGCTCTGAACACCCGCGGATAGAAAGTCTCGCCGGGCGTCAGTGTCAGTGAGTGACCTATGCCTCGGTGGATGTGATAAGCGGGTTCAAGTGATTGCGATAGCCGTGCACTTGTTTTCAATCTAGGACGAAACATAATAACTATACTTACTACTGTTATTAATTAAACTTTCAAGACATGTTTTAAGTGCATGCAACTGATTTGGCTACTGCAGGGCACACAATAATTATAAAGCTACGGCTTAGTGGCCAATGGGATATTATGTTTTTCAGCCCTCGTCTAAAGTGAAAAAGTTCGTAAAATAAACGATTTTCGAAATAAATATTTACTAACGCAGATAATCTGATTATCTGAATTAACAACGATAATTTTTTTTCTAATATAATATGTATTAATTTATCGTGCATCCTATTCAGTTTTAAAATCTGATTAACAACGGAGGAAAATGCAATTTAAAAAAAATAGTTCATAAATGGACATAAAATTTCAGTAGTGAAGAAACTTTTGAAATACTAATATTACAACAATGTATAATTTCTGGGAGCATATTCAAATATTTGCAAGATGCAGTAGTTATCAACCTGGATATACATATTAAAATAAACACACGTTTTTAAACTTTCCCTAGTTTTTATTTTATTCTATATATAAGATCAATATTTCTAACAACAATATTTCTTCTGTTTATAGCCATAGAAACATAGCTAGGTCATAGCTAGGATGACTGATTGAATTAAGTTGATTATTAATCTTATTACAGCGGCTATTTCATTTTCCCCTTTAACATATTATTATCTTTCTCTAATAAGTATTGTTCTAATATATAAAATAAAATATAACCTTGGGAATGTTAAAAAAAGTGTGTTATTATAATATATTGAAACATATATATTACAAATGAGAAATTAAATAAAGGAAAATTAATAAAATATAAATGAAGAAAAGGAAAATAGAAAAGAAAATGAACGAAAATGGATGCCGTTTGAGCTTTACTTTGGAGTTCTACAATAGATATTATCCAACATACATTGATTTGTTTCAAATACTAATAATGAAAGCCTTTGCTGCAACCTTGTCAACAGCTATAGGCCTGCACAATACGATGCACAGATCATGCAATGTTTCAAAACATGGAAGTGCTGCCTGTGAATGCACCTGCAAGTGTCATGTGCTGTATAAGTGCATTCAAGGAGAATTAACCTTTGTCTGGGTGTTACTTCCGTGTACTGCACCATACACATACATGCTTACAAACCAAAACATCCGTATACTATAGGATGATAACGCAAGGTTGTGTATCGAAATAACAAGCCGGGAAACACATCTAGAAGCTTTCACTATGACTCGTATCACGAGGGATAAAACTCATAAGATAAAACAACTACGACTTCTATTTTGGAATCGTAACTTACCCTAATTGGGTACAAAAAGTGAGTGTACTCTAATGAAATCTAGGTACAATAATAATTAATTACATTTGTAAACAAATGCTGGTTTGTTTGTCTGCAATGACAGTATGATGTCACAGCCTCATCTATCGTAACAAAAAAAATATATATTTGTATTCACTGGCGTTGCTCTAAAATCAAAATTATGTTGACGAATGATAGGCCTACCACAGATATCAAATCTTGAACGTAATGATACAAATGTCAGTTTCACACTAACTAAACCCAAAACACTTGTCGCCGGTGTCCCTCAGGGCTCAATATTAGGTCCCCTTGCCTTCTCACTATTCACCAATAACCTATCAAACTTTCCAGATGAGGACACACTTACTCAGTATGAGGATGACTGGAGTCAACTTCTTACCTGTCCAAAACAACTTAACTACAGCCATGTCCCCACTAGTAAACAATCAAGCTTCCCAAATGTCTGTATACTACCATAGCAACCTCTTAACCACATACCTAGCTTAGACTACATACCTTTCCTTCCACTCCCCCCTCAACCCCCCTAAATCTAGCCCCTTAATCTGGTTAGATGGCAAAAGCATCACTCGAACCAGCTCCACTAAATTGCTAGGACTTAATATCACCGAAACTTTAGATTGAAAATTCAAAGTGGTTGTTTCATTCTCAGGAAGCTCAAGAAGCTAGTTCATTCTCATATACTCAATATGGTTTACTTTGCTCATGTTCACTCCAACCTTCTTTTCTGGGGCGAATCCACCCAAGCGACCAGAATATTCACCCTCCAAAAGAGAGCAGTCCGCATCTTAGCTGGTGTTTCCAGGAGGCATACAAATGTAGAGAGCTTTTCAAGGAGCTAGGAATACGTACTGTGGCCTGCTCCGTTATTCAAGCTGCCGGGACATTCGTCCGTTCCTACCCTTACCTTTTCCCACTAAACACCTTTCCCCACTCCCATTTTACAAGAGAAAATCTCCAAATTCACATCCCCTACCATAAACTAACCCTATTCTCAAAAGGTCCACAATATCTAGCCTCCATAACAAGTTACCCTACAATATACGAACCTCTTCCTCAATTTCAACTTTTAAGTCAAACATGAAATCATTTTTGTTATCCAAAAGTTTCTACTCGCTCCATGAATTCCTCTCTGCCTAAATTTAATGACAATTAATGTAATGCATATACCTATTTTATCATCATCATGTTAAACCTTATAAGTTAGTCTATATGCAACATTACAATATGTTTATTTTCTACATTAATACTTCTTGTTTCTGAATACTTCTTATGTTACCTCAGTCTATTCACCTTCTCCTCCGGGAGTTATACTTGTACCATGTGCACGTCAAGCTGAATAAAGTTATTCTATTCTATTCGTTTTCGTTGGTACAGTCGAGTTTCGGCTTCCAATGCAGTAGGTCTCGGGTTCGAATCCCGCTTCAGTGGTGGACCGAATCTGAGTCTCGTGCTTCACTTTTGAGTTATGTCTGTCTTCCAATACGTTGCTATTCAACTCGGGTCTAGAGCTGAAACTTGCAAGAGAATAACATGAATAGAAAATAAATGTTGATTATACTTTCATAAAATGTTGCTATCGTACTGAAAAAGAATGAAGTGATAATGTACATAATGTTGAAAGCATGCGAAACATAATGAATGCATAATTCCGGCAATCACATTTTGGAGATAACGATGATTTTAGTAAACTGTAAGAAGTTACAACAGTCTTTCAAGGTTATTGATTTATTGATACGTAAAATAAAAAAATAAAAAACTTTAGAATAGTTTTAGCTTAAAAAAGCATGACGTTATAAAAATATAATCCTGATTTTCAACACGCTTGTTCTACTTTATGACTTTAGAATGTTACATAAAATAAACTAGAACTAAACCCACGTCCTCGTAGAGCCATACGCTTCGCTGGTCGTAGCCTCCGCGAAACTGATAATGACAATATTCCTTAAGATAGTAGCAAACAATAATTGTTTGTTGTTTTTGTTGTCGCGAGAGAACACTAGGACCCTTCTTCTCGGCCTACACCTAGGCCTACACCTCGACCTAGCCCTGATAATTCATTGCCAAAACAGCATGAATTGAAATGCGACTGCAAAAAATTAAAAGAAATAAAGATGAAGAAAGATGATGAGAACTAGGATGATAAGAATATGGTGCTGGAATATATATAAATTTCAGATGCAAATTAACTTCATTGTCACTTCTTTTAGAAGACCAGTCAAAATCAGAAGTGAACAATTATGAAATCGAGAGAGACAAATCGCTGCTGGAAATTATCCCAGACGAACGTCGGTTGCAAAAACAATATGCAAAAACATATTGCCGTACATCAGGGATTGCCTTCTCAATATATAGCGGTCATATTCCCGTACATGAAAGTAATATAAAGACACCTCAAGAGAATAGGGATCAAGAGAGATGCCACATGCCCACTGTGTGAGCAAGGTGAACAAGATGCGGCACACATCCTAGATTGAGCAGCAGTATAGGCTACAGCTGGAATCCATGGGTACACCAGGGATGAGCTACCGTGTTCGATGTACTGGCCTGCGCGGGAAGAGAAGCCCCAATTTGAGACTCGTCCGTTGTAAACTTGCCATTATGCTTGATCATGTTTTTATCTGATATGTTTTTATTAGTTTTTAAGAATATTTTTTGATGGGGACGAGAATCGCCAAAGTGTGCCCCGATAAAAAAGGACCCATTGTGTGCTCTCACCCTTAGCCGCTCGCGGAGAATAATGTTTGCAGCAGGTTCTGGTGTTAACTCAAAATGATTTTTTACCACATAATCTATAGCACAATACTACACTAAACTGACCGTTTAAATATTATATCTTGAAACTGTGATTTTACACGATTTAAAAAATAAATTAAAAAAATGCGAAAATTTGGTGTTTTGGGAAATTTCTTAAATCGGCTTTAACCTGCTTCTTTTTTGTTCCACATAGATATTAGAGCATCGTACCAATCTAAAATCCCCCTTTATATAATCGTGTCTTGAAACTGTGCACAAATACTCTCAAACTCGCAAAAATATGCATTCCAAAATCACACCCCTTCTTGGTAATCAGCATATTTTGACCGAACCACTTGCCCAAATTTCAAAACAAAATATAGAGGATTTACAGAAAAGGCTGTTGAATACGTCAATAATGGACAATTTTATTTTGGATCAAGATCTTCCAATGTCACTGGACATAAAGATCGTCCCCGTATTATATCTTATGGGAGATTTTTGCCGATGGGACCTAGCTCGAAAATATTAAGTTTGACAATTTTTTTTGGGTCATGGTGGACCCAATAATTTTTCTGTTAACTGTTAAATTTATATCCAGTTAGTCTGAATGAAATATATTTTTGAGTTTAGCGGATGATTGAGAGGATATGGGACATGCGTTTTAGCCACATCCCGGATCGCTCGACTGACTGACACCACAGGTGTTAAAATTTTGAATAGTTGTCACGGAAGTGGAAATAACGAGTTTTACAGAAACACTTTTCTAAAATTGGTTTTTGACAAGTTTTAAAAAAATTCTTTATTTTCCCGATTTCTTATATTGTTAATAAGTACAAAATTGACTATATTCGTGATTTTTTTGTGGCTGATTGAGACAAAATTTTGAAAACCTACTACTGTAGGGCTGTCCATGTGTGCTTTATTAACACATTTACAAAGTTGTATATATACATCGGATGCTTCTTGGCCGATCGAACAGCTATTTGCCAAGTGCCAAATGTGTCTTATTCCATCTTAAACCTATTAAAACCTATATTATCGACTTGAGGTTCAAAAATCTTCTATAAGAGATGTAGGTATGTGATACTTTGACCAGTTATTCCCCTCATCTATTGCTCCTCCTTTTAAAAAAATATATCTTTGTAGTATTTTTTTTGTAATTTTATCCTTTAAAGACGCTTTATTTATTGCGAAATTCTTATCTTTATACAAAATAATAATAAAGAATCAACTAATTATCATTTTACACATTTAATCAATGGTAGGGACTCGCCAAAAGGCATGTAGTAAAATAATAACAACACAAATTGTGCACCGAACACTGTTATATTTTGGTTACTGAAAATGTATAAATTTACATTCTTTCAAACACAATAATATGATGCATTGATAGGTATCACATTGTTATATTTGTCTGTGGTTATAACGAGAACACGTTCCTTCTTTGGGGTGCCAACAAACTTCATTTAATTGCCAATGATGGAGTGAAAACTTGTGCTATTAAAAGTGTGTTAAAAAATTTCACAATCTTAACGAAGAATATGACAATAACTTTTTCATAATCCTTTCCTGCAGATAACACAAGCTCCGAATGAAGAAACGACATCATAGTATTTCTTGGTACTTAATTGAACCACGATTCGTACCTCCCCAAATGTTAAATTTCTTGTGGGCTCGGCCCCAGTAAAGGCAGATCCAACAGGCGGTCCTGGCCACGGTGTTCCTGTAACAGTCGGTAGAGATAAGTAAATCATCAACATTCGCAGTGTCACCAATTAAATAAATTACAACATAAAAGGACCAAAGTTTAAAAAGTTGTCGTTTTGTCATCTGAAATTGAATGAAATCCAAACTTTGAGTCTTATGGTTTAAAACTTGGTTCCCAGGCTTCAGTGACATGCATTAAAGTTTAGTGTTAAATTAAAAAATCTGCTGTATTTCCAATGTTGAGTTTTAACACTATAAAAAAAATTACCTGGTCAATGTTATTTATTATTAGTGTTAAGCCTTGTTTCAATGTGTTAACCTAACGTAAAGCATAACGCTTTGTCTTTAATTGTTCGTCCGTCAGAATCCTTCAAAGGGACAATAGGGACATCTAGTGACGTCTCCATTCCAGAACTCGAATATATCTTAACAATAAGAACTAAAAAATAATACTAAAAATGTTTTTTGTTTCGGGTTCATATTATTGTCAATATTTAACGAAGAAAATTTGAATCATGGTTTCCCGCCACAAACAACACGAAAAGTAGTGTCACGTCACCGAGTTCGACGCAGTACGGCGTAGACTCAAAGCCCCGTGCTCCTGTCAGTTGTGTTATCGTTTAGATTTCTAGATCAAAAGACATGCCGCATTATAAAAGTTACCATAAGGGCATTTACATTTTGTATGGTTAAGGAGTCAGCCTTGTCAAAACCCTGTTCACTCACTTTTGTAGCCTACTTAGACCTGGATTACCAGTCGAGCGACAAGGCGGCCATTTTGAAGGGGCCTACGGTGAGCATGCTGCGAACTACGTCACGGCCCATCAGCCAGCGTTGGCGCGGGAATTCAAAACCCTACAACTTTCTGCACCCGTAGTTGCCACAAATTTTTTTTTTTTTATTTCTTTCAATTGTGAAGATTATTATAAAGTGTTCTAAAAATAATAAAAAATGTAAAACGTAAATTTAAAACCAAGGCTAGTACCCGAATGCATGCATTCGTACAGTGTTTCAATACTGCGCTAACTATGCTCTAGTTTGCAATACTGCTATTCGAGACGATGAGGGGTTATAGATGAGAGAGAGTGAAGGACAAGTTTTGGATGAGCGTAGCGAGCGAAGCGAAGATTCCGTTTCACTACACTGGAGAAAAAAATCCGGAATGTTTTTTTTCTTTTTTTTCTTTCTTTTTGTATTTTTGTCTGTCTGTTAGCACGATTCCGGCTGAACCGATACTCCAATTGCGATGAATTTTTTTAGAGACCTTCGAAATATCTGAACTCAGAACTGCCACGTTTCTGAGCGCAATCGAAAAATTATTTCTTATAAAAATCGCAATTTTACGACATTTCTTCGACTTATAACACCTACATGATATATCCGAATGTAATGATTTTTTCACAGAACCTTAATTTTATGAATTAATATATTCGTGTGAAATTTGAGCGCAATGAAAAAATTGTTTCTCATGATAATGACAATTTTACGATTTTTTTTTAAATTTCTTCGACTTATAACACCTACATGCTTTATCCGATTGTAATAATTTTTTCACAGAACCTTAATTTTATGAATATATTCGCGTGAAATTTTACCATAATCGAATAATTAATTCTTATGAAAATCGCAATTTTACGCTTTTTTCGTTTTTAAACAATTACGCTCATCCAACAACGCGCCTGAAAAAGCGTTTGCGATGCTTCCTAGTTATAAACAATCATGCCTTATAGTTATGTGGGATTCGAACCCGCGTTCTTCCAATGTCACACGCTTCAGACCTACGAGTGCGACCCAATAGTATATGAGACACCACTGACGATTGTAAGCATGTCCACTTTAGCTTTATAATGAGCTCTATTTTCATAAGTATAATTAACAAAATGGGAAACATACTTTGAAAATTCCTTAGAAGGCTCTTTATCAATAAAGGTTTAAAAAATGATATTTCATTCATGAATAAAATAATTAATGCAAAACTTATCCTTAAAACATATTAAAAACTATTTTCTAGACATGAATATACTTATTTTACAAAATATATGAAATTGGTATATATTTTTTAATGGTTTATTCATGTCCCTTTAAGTTTTACCATATCAAATTTAAAATTTGCCAATTTTTTTTTTAATTCTTCACATAGTTCCACCTTGTTACTAAACACATCTCACTTATTTCACTTAAATTTTTGGATGAGCGTAGCGAGCGAAGCAAAGATTCCATTTCACTACACTGGAGAAAAAAATCCGGAATGTTTTTTTTTTTTTGTATTTTTGTCTGTCTGTTAGCACGATTCCGGCTAAATCGATACTCTAATTGCGATAAATTTTCCGGAGACCTTCAAAAGCACTGAACTTAGGACTGCCACGTTTTTGAGCGCAATCGAAAAATTATTTCTTATGAAAATCACAATTTTACGATCTTTAAAAAATTTCTACGACTTATAACACCTACATGATATATCCGAATGTAATGATTTTTTCACAGAACCTTGATTTTATGAATTAATATATTCGTGTGAAATTTGAGCATAATCGTAAAATTATTTCTTATGATAATGGCAATTATACAATATTTTATTATTTTTTAAATTTCTACGACTTATAACATCTACATGCTTTATCCGATTGTAATAATTTTTTCACATAACCTTAATTTTACGAATTAATATATTCGCGTGAAATTTAAGCCTAATCGAATAATTATTTCTTATGAAAATCGCAATTTTACGCTTTTTTCGTTTTTAAACAATTACACTCATCCAACAACGCGCCTGAAAAAGCGTTTGCGAAGCTTCCTAGTAATTCATAATCTAAAGGATCTGAGAAAACATCATAACAATTGGTTAAAGCATGTAGGGTAGGTGTTATAAGTTAATGAAATTTAAAAAATCGAAATTTTCGTAAAATTACGAATTCATAAGAAATAATTTTTTGATTACGCTCAAATTTCTCACGAATATATTAATTCATAAAATTAAGGTTTTGTACTAAAATCATAACAATCTAATAAAGCATGTAGGTGTTATAAGTCGAAGACAATTTTATATTTTTTATGAATTAATATATTCGCATGAAATTTTAGCGTATCGAATAATTATTTCTTATGAAAATCGCAATTTTACGCTTTTTTCGTTTTTAAACAATTACGCTCATCCAACAACGCGCCTGAAAAAGCGTTTGCGAAGCTTCCTGGTAATTCAAAATCTTAAGGTTCTGAAAAACATCATTACAATTGGTTAAAGCAGGTGTTATAAGTTGAAGAAATTAAAAAATCGAAATATTCATAAAATTACGATTTTCATTAAAAAAAAATTTTTTTCGATTGCGCTCAAATTTCACACGAATATATTAATTCATAAAATTAAGGTTTTGTAAAAAAATAATTACAATCTAATAAAGCATGTAGGTGTTATAAGTCGAAGTCAATTTTTAAAAATCGAAAAATTTAGAATTTCATGAGAAAGAATTTTTAAATTGCGCTCAAAAACGTGGCAGTTCTAAGTTCAAATATTTTAAAGGCCTCCAGAAAAATTCGTCGCAATTGGAGTATCGGTTTAGCCGGAATCGTTTTAACAAACACACGAAAATACAAACAGAAAAAATAAGAAAAATGAAAGAAAATCGTAAAATTGCGATTTTCACGAGAAATAATCTTTCGATTGCGCTAAAAAAAACGTGTCAGTTCTAAGTCCAGAGATTTTTAAGGCCTCCAAATAATTTAATCGAAATTGGAGTATCGGTTTATCTGGAATCGTGTTAACAAACACACAAAAATACAAACAGGAAAAAACAAGAAAATCGAAAAAATCGTAAAATTGCAGTTTTCATGAGAAATAATTTTTTGATTACGTTCAAATTTCACAAGAATATATTAATTAATAAAATTAAGGTTCTGTAAAAAAATCATTACGACCGAATAAAGCATGTAGGTGTTATAAGTCGAAGACAATTTTTTTAAAATCGAAAAAATAGTAAAATTGCGATTTTCATGAGAAATAATTTTTAAATTGCGCTAAAAAAACGTGGCAGTTCTAAGTTCAGAGTTTTTGAAAACCTCCAGAAAATTTCATCGAAATTGGAGTATCGGTTTAGCTGGAATTATACACAAATACTAACAGAAAAAAAAATCGAAAAAGTCGTAAAATTGCAATTTTCATGGGAAATTATTTTTCGATTGCGCTCAAAAAGGTGGCAGTTCTAAGTTTAGAGATTTTAAAGGTTTTCAGAAATTTTATCGCATTTGAAGTATTGGTTTAGCCGGAAAAGTGTTAACAAACACACAAAAATACAAACAAAAACAACATTCCGGATTTTTTCTCCTGTGTAGTAAAATGGAATCGTCGCTTCGCTCGCTACGCTCATCCAAAAATGTTAGATGTAGAGTACTAGGAAGATTTGCAAACGCTTTTTCAGGCGCGTTGTTGGATGAGCGTATTTTTTAAAATCGAAAATAAGCGTAAAATTGCGATTTTCATAAGAAATAATTTTTCGATTACGCTCAAATTTTATACGAATATATTAATTTATAAAATTAAGGTTCTGTGAAAAAATCATTACAATCGAATGAAACATGTTGGTGTTAAAAGTCAAAGAAATTTTAAAAATAGAAACAATCGTAAAATTGCGATTATCACGAGAAATAATTTTTCGATCCCGCTCAAATTTCACACGAATATATCAATCCATAAAATTAAGGTTCTGTTAAAAAATAATTTCGATTGGATAAAGCATGTAGGTGTTATAAGTCGAAGAAATTTAAAAAATCGTAAAGCTGCGATTTTCATGAAAAATAATTTTTCGATTACGCTCAAATTTCACACGAATATAATTAATTCATAAAATAAAGGTTCTGTGAAAAATATATTACAATCGGATAAAGCATGTAGGTGTTATTCGTCGAAAAAAAAATTAAAACATCGATAAAAATCGTAAAATTGCGATTTTTATGAGAAATAATTTTTCGATTGCGCTCTAAAACGTGGCAGTTCTAAGCTCAGAGATTTCGAAGGCCTCCAGAAAATTTCATCGAGTTAGAGTATCGGTTTAGCCGGAATAGTGTTAAAAAAACGGATTTTTTTCTCCAGTGTAGTGAAAGTGAAAAAACGTCTTCTTTTGTCTGGTATATTCCTTTTCAACATGGTGTATTTTCTTTCATTCGCCGATATTTTTTACATCTTCTGTGCACTTACCAAAAACAGTAGTATAACCCCCAGCCGGGTTTGCAATTAAGCCATTATAGAACATTTTAGTATATTTGGCGCCCACGAACGTGATCAAAGCATTAGTCTCTGCGTCTGAATCGAATGTCATAATGTGAGCATTATCAACAACACAAGCTGCCTCTCCATTATCATAATTTAAGTTAGTTCCATTTCCAAGAAACTTGTACAAGTTTGTACCGTAAACATTGGTGTAGCCATCTGAAACAATGACATGCGTACTGGGGTTATAACAACAAACACAACAACAAATTATGCAATTCAATCGTCAGAACAAAAACCAAATAAAAATGCATTTATTATTTTATAATAAAACCGGATCGTGTGCATAATAACCTAGCTAAAAATTCACCATCCACTGGAAATGCCTTTTACCATTTTCTTTATATAATGGCAATTGGGACTTGTTCTTCACAGTGAGGCAACTTTTAAGAACAAAATGTTTGCTATTATTAGGGAGTTAGTTTTTATGTTTTAGTTTTTGTGTCTTGACCACCTGCTAGGTGCATATGTTTTTGTTTGTGTGTTATTTTCTAACTCACATTTCTAAGAGATTGTGATGTTAACTCGGGAGTTGTATAAATTTTCAAGTTTATGTTAAATATTTTGTGGTGTATTTAATCGCATGTAATTGGGGCAATCTGTTTGTGATATATAAATAAACTTAACTAAACTAAACTACTAAACCACCTACACATGAAAAACATCGTTGGCCTACTTTATAAAATGTCAATCTATCGAACAACTGAGGTCCTTCTTTGTTCCAAAGCAAGTATGCAGATGCTGACGTCACCGGCGGGAGGATTACAGCCAATCAGCGGTCCCCGATTCAAAATACTGATCGCTCATTGGCCCGCCGAAACGGCGCGCATCTGCTTACTTGCTTCGGAGCAACTATAATAACATTGCAACAATTTTTGTCTGCCACGAATCGGTTGGCAAATATGAGACTAGCAGGTTGCTGGTAGCAGAAACTACCCTGAATAATAATTTCTCGTGGAAAACCAGCCTAGGGTGCAATGCATGCCCCTTTTCAGGTGTCTTAACTAGGTCTAGCTAGAACAATTGTGAAAGTATGTACGAGGCCTGTTTAAGGGGACTCAATCCCTTGCATTCACATTAACGACTTGGGGAAAACCTTGGAAAAAAACTTCAGTCAGAATTATATGTATCAACGGGATAAATTTTGAACCCAGAACCTTCCAAATAACGGTAGAAACTACCCTTATTGATGTTTCTGTCCCAATGTGACATAGCGTCGAGATTACATAATAAAATGACAACTATACACTAAAAGCATCAAGAAATGTGAAAAATGAAAATTGGAATAACTATCCCATTCATTTTATACGCGACCCGAATTAATATCGGCCATGACCATACACAACAAAAAGAAAAAGAAATGTATTTAGTGTTACCTGTATTTAGGAAATGTTTCAATTATACCAATTAATAAGGTACATACATGCCAGTACCCTTGCCACATGTCCATACAAACGATTACCTCTGGTTTTGCCCGATTATATTATATAATGTACACCCAAGAAACATTGCGCCGCGTTGAAGTCTGATTGTATTTTATAAAATTTTTAATCCGAGCGTAAAAGCCTAAACTTTTTAAACAATTATAACCTAAGAAAGGATTAAAACTTGAAATAAGACATCTTAGATCGGGTTGTAACTTGATATGATAAAATAATTGCGTTGTCGTGTTTTAAAACTGGTTGTTAGAAGTGCGACTAGTTCTGGAAATCTTAAAACAAACTTGTGACTACTAGACAAAAATAAAATTTTCCCAAATTGTAAGTCGGACTAATAGAAGCGCATTGTATAGGCCAATCTTTAGTGCATGTAATGACACAGATTTATTATTTAGTGTAAGTGCATTCCCTTATTCATGAGTCTGAAGGTAATGTGAGTGAGTGCTGTTTAATGGGACGTAATCCCTTGTATTCGGAAGAAAGGCGGGATTCGAACCCTAGACATCCCATAATTAGAGAAGACACGTAACTTGTGAGCCGTCACTGTCGGCCATGAAATGGAAGCACGTTAATAAAAGAAGTACTGTGAATGCAACAATAATAGATGGTGGGACATAGAAAATACATTTTCCAATGAAGGGCTTACTAGCTGGTGTTGTGGGAAGAACTGTCGTAGTGGTTGCAGCTGTAGTAGTGGTTGCAGCTGTAGTAGTGGTTGCAGCAGTAGTTGCAGCAGTTGTAGCAACAGTTGTAGCAACGTTGTAGGTGCATCAGTTAAGTGGTAGCAACAGTTGTAGCCAAAGTTGTAGTGGTGGCGGCAGTTGTAGTGGTAGCAGCAGCTGTAGCAACAGTTGTAGTGGTAGCGGCAGTTGTGGCGGCAGCAGTTGTACCTGCAACTGTTGTGGGAGTAACAGTTGTAGCAGCAGCAGTTGTAGCAGCAGTTGTGGCAGCAGCAGTTGCAGCAGCAGCAGTTGTGGTGGCAGCAGTTGTGGCCGCAGCAGTTGTAGCAGCAGTTGTAGTTGCAACTGTTGTGGGAGCAGTTATGGCGGCAACAGTAGTAGTGCCAGCGGCAGCTGTAGCGCCAGCAGTTGTAGCAGCAAGAATTGAAGCAGCAGTTGTAGCTGTGGTTGTAGCAGCAGAAGTTGTAGAGACAGCAATTGTGGTGGTAGCCCCAGAAACTGCAGAAGTGGCCCCAGAAACTGTAGTGTTGGCCCCAGGAACTGTAGTGTTGGCCACAGGAACTGCGGTAGTGGCCCAAGAAACTGTAGTGTTGGCCCCAGGAACTGCGGTAGTGGCCCAAGAAACTGTAGTGTTGGCCCCAGAAACTGTAGTATTGGTCCCGGGAACTGTAGTGTTCGCCCCAAGAACTGAAGTGTTGGCTCCAGGAGCTGCAGTAGTAGCCGTAGAAGCGGTAGTTCCACCAGAAACTGTAGTGCCTCCGGTTACATTTGAATCCCCACCAGCAGAGCTAGCTCCATTATTGTTTGAAAGGCTTCCGTCAGCTGAAGACGAGGTCTTCGCCAGGTCCGAGTCCCCAACTGATGTAGCATCTGCGTTTGATGTGGACTTAGAGTCGTCAGCCACCGATGACTCTGTTGTTGCCTCCGTTGTTTTGCCCGTTGTCGTCGTCTGGGTGGTGGCTGGAATTCATTAAAATTCATCTATTAACATTAATTTAAAAATTGTATTGACCCTTAAACTTGATTTAGTCTAATTAATCCAATAAACAATACAATTTTTGTTGGAAAAAAAAATTTGTAGTTGGGGTGTATGGAAAAGACTTGTACAGTATGGTTCCAAAGCTTCAGTATCCAGCAACAGCATCAACATAATATGAAGCGGATTATTAGTAAGAAAAAGGTGCTTCAAATAGCACCCACAATTGAGTCGCACAGATGCAAAAGATCCACTTTCTGAAATTGTTGAGGAACTGAATAAATCTGTGTTTTGTTTCGCCTTGCAGGTGGTAAAATTGAATAATTTTAATAATGCCAAGATTAACATTAGAAATATTTTAATGTAGCACCCATAAATCAAATCTTATTAATTAATCTTATTAATTAATATTAAGTCTAGTTTCTAATAGTTCTAGGTACATAGACCTCGACCGCCAAAACTAAATCAAATAAAGGTCGTAGCTGATTGGCTGTTCGTGAATAAGGTGGGTGGCTGTGATTGGCTGTTGTGGATATGACACGTTTTGAAAGTGACTAGTGAGTGCATGGATAAGGCAAGTTTTGAAAATACAAAGGCTTTTGACAAGCTTTTACTACTGGATATAGACACTTTTGTTGAAATATTTTATTTGAGATACATGCGTCTCGAAGAGACGAACAAAATTGTGTATAGGGTTCATTTTGAGCAAAAAGTGGATAAGGCGAGTTTTGCATCTATGCGACTCAATATAGATGTGACAATGATAAGATAAGCAGAACATGCAATACATTATTAGAGTGGCTCGTTGGTCTTGTAGTAAGAGGTTGCTTCCAATACAGAAGGCCCAGGGTTCGATTCTCCGATTCAGGCAGCAGTTTTTTAACTGCTGATGTGGACTTGAGACCATCAGTTCATGCATGGCTAGGGAATGTGTAAGCCGTCTTCGTACCGAGACAGTAATAATAAATTCTAAGGTTTAGATCTTAGGTCAAAGGAAAACCTTTCTTACGAACTTATAAATAATTTTTTTAAGCCGTTGTTTTAAATGGGTCAATTTCTGCAATTTATATCCGTAAATAACGATTTAGGTTTTTCCCCTCCCAACCATGAAACTAGCCCCCTCCCCCCCCTAACGTCACCACTATAATATGTTCTTCTCAATTCTTACTTCATTTGGTAATTCCCACCTGCTTATTTTTTAAACAAACATTTAATTTTAATTTAGTTGTGAAATTGGTATTTGCTTTTCAGTGGCAAGAAAAATGGGGTTAGTTTATTTTCACATACCCTACTCGGTTATAAGACTGGTAAACTTATTATGTGTTTATCAAACATTTCCAAATGTATTACTTCACTTTGATGAACCAAGACATTTTTTAATGGTTTTAATTTTTGCACCTCATTACATGTTTTTAAATGATAAAATCAATAAGTAAATAAGAATATTTGAGGTGCACCTCCAGAATACTTACTTGCTTCTTTACAAGTAATTATCTTCTTATTCCATTTCCTTCCGTTCGAGCAAATAGCGAACTTGTGTCGTTCTATGGGAGCCAAGCCTGGCTTACACTTGAAGGTTGCTTTGGTCGCCTTGGGGACTTTCTTCGAGCAGTCGACATACTTAGCGACCTTCTTCACCAGGATCGTGCAGTTGATGACGACATCGGGGGATGTCAGCGGTGGACACCCGACGAAGAATGTGTTGACATGCTGCAAGACACAACCGTTCTGATCAGACCATGGTGCTACCACTGACCTCTATATACTGACGTGGACTGCGCATGCTGTTCTGTAACCTTGAAGCCGACATGGGCCTAAAGCGATGGGCGAAAAGGCCTAATCCAATGGGCGGATTGGGCGGCCATTGTATACGTCCCTCGATTATATTGCGATTGCACCGCCGTCTAGATGTAAATCTTAACGTCCAGTTGGCGGTTTGTAGCTAGCCTATTTTGAGGTTATGTTGACTAGTTGACCTACATTACAGTGGTCAATTATCAGTGTCACTCAGGATGCCTAGGAATAGTTTTTACCGCAGTGTTACACTAAATAAACTGATAGATACAGGCCAGTGACACAGGTGAACGAATCTATTATGTTTAGTTCTTTTGAATCTGCCGCTGATTAGGGACGTCGGAAATGGCGGACGGCAAACTTCCGCCATCTTCATTTCTCAACATTTGCCAGGTATGCATCAGATGTCCACGTCAGTATAATAGAGGTCAGTGGGTTTGACGCAGAATGCAGAGATTTAGTCTGGTTCAATTGGTAGTGGAATAAGGATGTTTTTCAGTTTGCCATATTATTAGTAAAACATGTGAAACAAGAGTGAAAATTTGCACACAGACTGATTTGAGTGCGCTGAATCCAAAAATCGATGGCCCCATAATGAAGTCGCTTTTCTTTTATAAGAAATTAATAAAATTAGACCAATCAATTAAGTTAAACTAATCAGGACTTATCCACTCAATAAAGTCAAGCAAAATTTAATGTAAGCAAATAATGCATATAACATTAATTGTGATTAGATAAGAGTGAAATTTAATAAATGGTTTTTAATTAAATTGGTAAACGTTTGTCTCGTTTGTCCTATCGGGTTGTGGTTTGCACCAAAATGTTAGTTAAGAATGTTTGTATATAGCGCGATCATAACACATTTTCCAAATAGTGCTCAATTTCTTCAATAACGTATAGTAAATTTGCCACCAAATTGGTTATTTGTAGTAGGCCGCAATTTCCATAGGAGAGAATTTTCGAAAATCTTGAAATGTGCTCTGATTGCGCATTGCGCATTGCTAGTGGTGACTGGCGATGATTGTTATGATTTCAAAATGATATCTAGGTGTCCGTTAGGGCGCCGCAGCCAAGACGCAGTGCACTACACACTCAGGCACCTTATACAGCAAGCAGAGTTGGGGTGATTTCGAGGTGTCACCCAGCCGTCATGAAACGTGATGTGAACTTGAAAACTATCAAAATCGAGGGGATTTAGGTACCTGAGAACACTTGCCAAATTTGGTTGGGATACAAGCATTCCTTCTTGGTGAAAAAATGGCTTGAAACATGCTCAAAATCACTTTAAGGATGCTAGCTACTGTTACTACTACTGCTACTACTGCTACTGTCTAATTCGTTAATTTCAATCGGCCAGCGATTCTGACCAAACGGGTGGGGCTACATCGTTCATATTTTAAGAGCCTTTTGAAAGAAAAGGTTTAAAAAGTTTTCTGGAAAACTTCCAAATAATGGTTTTAATATAAGCCTTATACAGGCATACAATCAACAAGTTACTATAGTTACTTGACAATGATTGCTTACATTGTTTACAAAAAGCAAGTCTTTGGACCACTAGATATTTTACATTCTATTCTATTCTTAGTTGGTAAAACAATATTAATTGGATCGACTTTGATAAAATTATTATATTTTAACAAATAATATTGCAATGGAACTTGAAAAAGTAATGAGATCCCACACATAACAAAAACTTGTAAAATACAGCCGAACCTTGCACACTCTAAAGAAATGAGATCTAAAAAAGGGCCAAGCTCATCTACCCTTCCACATTTGCGCATTCTTAATTCATAAACGTACAGTATCCCGTAACAGCATCCTTGAAAAGCTTGGCAAAATAGAATTTGCATGACCATAACGTTTAAATTAATTTGAAAAAAGAATTTGGATGAACTATTACGTTTAAATTAATAGTTGCAAATCCTATTTTGCCAAGCTTTTCGAGGATGTTGTTACGGGACACTGTACGTTTCGTTTATGAATAATGAATGAGCAAATGTGGAAGGGTTGATGAGCTTGGCCCTTTGTTTTAGATCTCATCTCTTTTGAGGGTGTAAGGTTTGGCTGTATTTTTACAAGTTTTTGTTATGTGTGGTTAATATGTTCTTTGACTTGACATTGGTTTACTCATTATTGCACGAGGAGAGGTATACTATACGTACACAGTATATTACACCCTGAATATATGTTTTAGGTATACAGAGGCGTACGCCGTATACCTATGTATACCTGTCATGATAACACTGTCCATATATTTTCTTTAGCAATTAGTACCGATACACTGTCACCATTCATTACAATATTCTATCAATAATTGCAAGTATAATGTAAAGATAAAAATAGGAAAACGCTAAAGTCACGCCGCGTTGATGGATGAGCGTTTTTGTAAGTTTTAGTTTGAGTGGGACCACTTTTCCTTTGCAAGTGCTTTGTGAATGCATGTAGGTGATTGTTGTCGAGTTTCAAATGTTACTTGTTAATGGTTATTATAAACCTAAAAAAAACTCATATCAAAACCTTTATTCTATGGATTCTGGCTAACTTTTTCAACTTATTCTTTCAAAAGGTACTACATCACCATAACCTTAATGTTCATGTGAAATATGAACGTTGTTGCCCCACCCGTTTGGTCAGAATCGGCCCAAATGTCACGAAAATATCGCACTAAAAATCGAAAAAATCGTAAAAGTACGTTTATTTTATGGGTTCTGGTTACCTTTTTCAACTTTTTTTTCAAAAGGTACTACATCACCATAACCTTAATGTCCATGTAAAATATGAACTTTGTAGCCCCACCCGTTTGGTCAGAATCGGCCCATATGTCACGAAAATATCGCACTAAAAATCGAAAAAAATCGTAAAAGTGCGATATTCATGAGAAATATTTCTTCGATTGTACCCAAAAACGTGGCACGTCTAAGTTCAGAGATTTCGAAGGTCCTGTAAAATTTTCATCAAGATCGCTTATGCCGTTTGCCCGGAATCGTGCGAACAAACAGACAAAAAAACAAACAAAAAAAAAAAACAAAAAAAACAAAAAAACATTGGAGCTAAATTTTTTGAGGGGTCAGTGAAATTGAAGTTTTCGCTTCGCTCGCTACGCTCATCCAAAAATCAAAGTGAGTGAGTGGGTTCTAGATTAGATTAACTATCATGTGGTATGCTAAACTGTACCTGTCCCACCGTCAGTGAAGCCGAGTCTTGCTTCACAAGTTGACCTCCTCTCACAGCATGGATTCCTGGTAGCTAAGGAGACAGATTTAGAAATATGCGTGAGAACTTATGTACCCAGATTTATGCATGCAACCTACATGCAATAACAATATTTTCATACATGTATGTTACATTCTATAAAAAATGATATACCATAAATAATTAAATACATAAATCGTTCTATTAAAATATATACGCGTGATTGGTATGATAGAAAACTAAACGCAGCATAGGGCTACTTAAACATTATTTTCGTTTATACTAGGAAAACGATTAAATCCCGCCGCGTTAATGGATGAGCTTTTTAAAGGTTTTAGTTTGCGTGGGATATCTTTACTTTTGCAAGTGCTTTGTTTTGCTGCCTACGCATTGTAGGTGAATGTTGTCAAGTTTCTTTTGTTTCTTGTCAATTGGTATTATTTACCGTAAAAAACTTGTATTAAAAGCTTTATTTCTATGGATTCTGGCTAAATTTTTCCACTTTTTCTTTCAAAAGGTACTACATAACCATAACCTTAATGTCCATGTATAATATGAACGTTGTAGCCCCACCCGTTTGGTCAGAATTGGCCCAAATGGCACGAAAATATCGCACTAAAAATCGAAAAAAATCGTAAAAGTACGATATTCATGAGAAATATTTCTTCGATTGTACCCAAAAACGTGGCAAGTCTAAGTTCAGAGAAAACGAAGGTCGTGTCAAATTTTCATCAAGATCGCATATGCCGTTTGCCCGGTAGAGAGCGAACAAACAGACGGAAAAAAAACAAACAAAAAAAAAAAAAAAAACGGAGCTAAATTTTTTGGGGGGTCGGTGAAATTGAAGTCTTCGCTTCGCTCATCCAATCACGTATACTAAATAGATACTACGGTATGAAAATGATTTTATTTATTTTTGGGCAAATATAAATTGCAAAATATAAGGTTTAATTACTTTTCTTAAATTGTTATAAGCCCACACTTTTAATTTTTGGTTCACGTTGAGCATAGCACCTATCGAAAATAGAACATGAAAATATCCGTCTGAAAACTGCACAAATATACACTCACACACAAATATTATAAAGTTATGCATCTCCAAAATCTCGCCCTTTTTATGAAATAGGATATTGTTACTAAACCAAATAAAAATAGAGAGTATTATCTACGTCAATAATTACCAAAATTATATTTTCTGGTCAGAATCCTCGTAGGTCATGGGGCAGAACGCCACAATTTTGTTTCTTGTCAGAAGATTTTTACCGATGAAACCTTACGCGATAATTGCCACAATTGAGTTTTGTTTCTGAGATGGTGGATCTTTTTTTTACACGGTAAATTTTGAACTTCTTAGCCCGTATGAATTACTAGATAAGATAAGATAAGATAAGATAATTTATTCACCATGGATCCGTACATAATACAAATACAAAACAAGAGGTCGCTGGCGCGACCTCTTGCAGTGCCTTCCCGCGCCGGTGCTTTCCGCCGCATGTTCCTATCTGGTAAAATACTTACTAATCCAAAGAAAGTGGAGTAATTAAACTTAATTTTTCTCAAATGAATTTCAACAAAATAATAATGAAAGAAAAAACTGTACCATATGATGCAAGCGGATACGATTACCCAAAAAACATAATGTAAATTTATTTAATAACACGATTAATACATCCTTGGGTTAAGATTTTGCTCTGTAAATGGCCCCTTGCCGTTTACTGTAGGGCGCGATCAATTACAAAACCATACATATTATAATGAACTTGGAACTTTAACCGACAATAAACGTTAACTTTTCAGAACGATAAAAAAAACTTTGTGAAAATCAAAATATTGAGAAACAAATAAAAGTAATTACATACAAAAAAAACTGTAGAACAAACTCGAGTGTCTCTGCAGGCGTAGTCTCTTAGAAACAATATGGATTGTTGCGGCATAACACACGTATCTGGTTATCGCGTGATTATTTAGTACTGTCATTATTTAGAAACGTGTTGAAAAGGCCACATCTAGCAAGTGCATGAAAAATAAATTAAAAGTTGTAGCTTTCTTTCTGGTGGTGAACGGTGCGAGCGTAGGCTATTCTTATGGGGTAAACACTCCGCCGTCAGCAAGTATACTCCTTAGCCCTTACATTCCCGAATTGATTTTGTCTTAATTATGTAGTTGTAATCATTCAATTAAAAATCCATTTTTTTTGAGAATTTTTGTATTTTTTTAAAAAAATTTCTTGATTTTTAAGCAATTTTTTGTAATTTTTGGGAATTTTTGGATTTTGAATAAAATCCTAATTTCTGGGTCAAATTCAAATTTGAAGTGCATTTCTAAAACTAGATTTTTTTCTGAATTTTTTTCGTATTTTAGATTTTGTGTATCTTAAATAACACCAAGACAGGAGATTTATTATTTTTCCGGGAAAAACCAAAAATTTTCTGCTTTTAGCCTTTTTAGCACCTGTGTATTTTCAACCTTCTCTCAAAAGGTCACTATTCGTCCCACTGAATTGGGAAAAAAATCTAAATATTTTTTATTTGCCAAAGAAAAATAAAAAAATTGGGGTTAAACTGAAAAACCAAAAATTTACCCGCAATTTTTTTTAGAACTTTCTGTTGCCATATGGCAAAGCCTGGTTAGAAAGGGTTAGAGCGTTGCGAGAATCCGCCACCAGAGCTCATACAAAGAACTTGGAGCACACTATTATAATGAACTTAGAACATACTTAAAACTTATACTACTTATATATTCTGTACTAACCAAAAAAATGACTGGTGAAAATAATTGATTTTTTATACTCATATATGACATAATGAAAGCAACAACAAAAATTGCTAATTTGTATTGTGACTGCTAAATCACCAGGCTTAATATTATGTAAGTAGAAGTTATAAAACGTAATTTTTAGTAAATCTCCCCTGTAATTATTATTTAATTCGAGAGAGATATATACATCTTGTATACATTCGGTTTTAAAATCTATTTAAAACGCTTTAAAGTTTGAAAACATTATGTATATACGCTTCGAAACTAGGTTTGGATCGGTTCAAGTCAAAAACATTCTTCTCGGGTTTGACTTCAAAACTGTTTTCAAAACCGTCATGTATACACCCACTACACTGCCACCCAGATAAAAGTAGGCCTAACAATTAAATCCAGTTTTGAAAAAGTTTTGAGATCATTTTTAAACAAGTTCATCTTTAGTGAAAATGACTTTGTCTTCGGTTTGCCCTGGGTTTCTATTAGCGCACGAAACATTAAAATAATAAAGTGTGCCTTCACAATTTTGCCAAATATCAACTTTATATGAAATTTAGGGCCTAGAGCTAATCATTTATTCAATTCCAATGGTAAATCTCGCACAACGCACTATAGGGACATTATTATACTTCAAACTGAAAGGAGCCCGCAGCCTTGCAATCACTATATGAAACCAACTCCAAATTATATTTCTTCATAACTTGTGGCCGGTAACCCGTATCGAACTCGCAACCTCCAGCATGAAGGAGTCTATAAAATAAATAAATAAAATAAATTGTATTTAGTCTATTACTCAGTTATATAACTGATTTTCAGTGCTCTTATATTATTATTATTTTCAGAACTCTATTGCGTTGCGTCACTGTTGCCGTGATAACAGACAGGACACTCACTGTTAGTGTTGTGTAAGGAATTTTGTAAAGAACCGAGCCCACTAATGTGTCGCGAGGCGACATAAATAATCTCCGTCAATTGGCTGTTTACATAGAGGCTGGGGAAATCCCACACATGGGAGTGTTGCGTAAGACGCTAGCGGATGGTTGTCGAATGTTTAGATAAGTTAGTAATCACTACTGAGAAATATTAGGTCAAGATCCCTGGCTATATTATTTTATGCACAGGTAGTTACACAGGGAGCACCCAAATAAAAAGTCGTATCAGAATGTTTACTCAAGACAACCCCTCGAACGCCAGACATGTGGAGTAGCCACTCAGGAAACAAAAAGTAAACAAACTTCCACTGCTAGACCATGCGGCCAATCCATGATCTGTTCAAAATATTTAAATGTCTCAATACCATTGATTGGATTAATAATTAGATGATGAAATGAATAATATAAATAATGATTTATATGAAGAATAAAATTCGTAATTAGTTTAATGCCATTTTTTAGTCAAATGATCAAGGTATGAATTTTTGTAAGTAACATTGTGATCACGCAAAATTGGTAACATACCATGAAGGTAATCACTGCCATACGGTCAAATCTGTGGCACGTAGCCCACTCACAGCGTCTTTTAACGTCGAAATATATTTTAAAAATCACGTATTTTTATACATTTTAGGTGAATATTTTTATCTCATACGTCGCGCATGAAGGTAATCACTGCCATACGGTAGTATTTGTGGCACGTAGCCCACTCACAGCGTCTTCTAACGTCGAAAAGTAAACAATTGCAAGAAGGAACTGATACAATATCCGATTAACACTAGCATTTTGATTACACGTGCTTAATCACCAACTAGCAGAAACACACTTCGAGACAAAACCCAGATGGTAGTCTAAGAGGCCTGGAGTCACACTCACAGGCATGCCACTCCCCCCCCCCCAAAAAAAAAACCGCTTCAATCACCAAGAGAGCGAGCCAGACCCTTTACTCAAGTTTTCATCACTTAGCTACGACCAACATTACACGGATCGAAAGCAAAACATGAGTAAATTAAACTTGCATTTAAGAACACTTACGTCCCTCACAAAAGTATGAAATTTTAAGGAGTGATGCACGGTTCTTTTGGGATCATGCCTGTAAAGTTTCGTTTGCATCAATTAATATTTTCTACCTCAAATAAATTCGTAGGTCTTGACGCGCGCTAAATGTACACGGATCCAAAAAAAAATAAGTAAATTAAACTTGCATTTAAGAACACTTACGCCCCCCACAAAAGTATAAAATTTTAAGGAGTGATGCATGGTTCTTTTGGGATCATGCATGTGAAGTTTCGTTTACATCGGTTAATATCTTCTACCTCAAATAAATACGTAGGTCTTGACGCGCGCTAAATGTACACGGATCTGACAAATTTCTGTCACACACGTGCTCGCAACTAATGACGTCATGAAAATTTATTTGGTAGTATTCTATTCACAAACAATCGAGGCAGGTCGAGTTTGAGTTTCGTTGCGATAACTCAAAATTGATAGCAGACTTTTGATGAAAAACTATCAAGATGTGTAAAACGTCAAAATTTGACGGCTGACTAAACTTTCATTTAGGAACACTTACGCCCCTCAAAACAGTATGAAATTTTAAGGAGTGATGCAGTGTTATTTTGGAATCATGATTGTAAAGTTTCGTTGACATTGGTTAATATCTTCTACCTCAAATAAATGCATAGGTCTTGACGCGCACCAAATGTACACAGATACATAATCTATAAACTTGTTGCAAACCTA
Organism: Sweltsa coloradensis; assembly: GCA_024449915.1. Taxonomy (NCBI): domain Eukaryota; kingdom Metazoa; phylum Arthropoda; class Insecta; order Plecoptera; family Chloroperlidae; genus Sweltsa; species Sweltsa coloradensis. The sequence goes on from JAMZAV010000708.1 coordinate 209,297, forward strand.
TAAGGCCGCTCCCGAGAGTCGCGCCCTAAAAACGTTGATGTCGTTAGACGAGTGAGTGAGCGATGTGTTGAGTACCAGGGAACATTTTGTCCAACATGTTCTATAATTTTCCAGAAATAATAAAATAATCCAGAAATAACAAAATCTATCCCGACCGTTGTTTGAACCCGGGTCTCCCACATTCCGGGTATAAATGAGCCTTCTTAGGAAAACGACTATGTCGTTGTTAGACGAGTAAGCGAATCATGTGTTGAGTACCCGGGAACATTTGCATTTAAATTGTTTGATATTATAAGGTATAAATGATAGGGTTTTGAGTTTAGTTGGTATACGGGCGCGTCAACTGTAAGGCCATAATGCGCCACTAGCCTATGATAGACTAGGGAGAAAATACCCATGCTGGATCCAGCATCAAGTATAAAGGGGGAGGTATGGGGATGTTATCGGATACTCAACACATGACTCGACTTTGGCGTTTTCCTATAGGTTTTAAAAAGCGATATAATACTATCCTAATCTTCGACCCTAGTTCAACTCTGACTTTAGAAGGTTCCTGGCAAGGTTTCACAAAATAAACTACTATTATATGTTTCTCTGCGTAGAAAATCGGTGACTGAAAATGGTTGCATCAGTTATAAAAGTCCAGTGGCGACGAGTGCCATTCTGCGTTGGTGCGCCAGCACCACCATAAATACTGACTTTATATTAATATCTTATTGGATGAGCGAAGCGAAGACTTCAATTTCACCGACCCCCCAAAAAATTTAGCTCGATGTGTTTTTTTTTTTTTTTTTTTTTTTTTTTTTTTTTTTTGTTTTTCCGTCTGTTTGTTCGCTCTCTACCGGGCAAACGGCATATGCGATCTTGATGAAAATTTGACACGACCTTCGTTTTCTCTGAACTTAGACTTGCCACGTTTTTGGGTACAATCGAAGAAATATTTCTCATGAATATCGTACTTTTACGATTTTTTTCGATTTTTAGTGCGATATTTTCGTGCCATTTGGGCCGATTCTGACCAAACGGGTGGGGCTACAACGTTCATATTTCACATACACATTAAGGTTATGGTGATGTATTGCTTTCTGAAAGAAAAAGTTGAAAAAGTTAGCCAGAATCGAGAGAAATAAAGCTTTTAATGTACGTTTTTTGACTTTTTGTGCGATATTTTCGTGCCATTTGGGCCAATTCAGACCAAACGGGTGGGGCTACAACGTTCATATTATACATGGACATTAAGGTTATGGTTATGTAGTACCTTTTGAAAGAAAAAGTGGAAAAATTTAGCCAGAATCCATAGAAATAAAGCTTTTAATACAAGTTTTTTACGGTAAATAATACCAATTGACAAGAAACAAAAGAAACTTGACAACATTCACCTAGAATGCGTAGGCAGCAAAACAAAGCACTTGCAAAAGTAAAGATATCCCACGCAAACTAAAACCTTTAAAAAGCTCATCCATCAACGCGGCGGGACTTTAGCGTTTTCCTAGTAAATAAATAAATAAATAAATAAATTCCTAAGCTTATTTAGTCTACCCATTTTCAGCGGGGGACATTAAATTTAAAGCAGACCAAGTCAACCCTGTAGGCGCCGACACCATCGACGAGCGAACAATGACCAACGAGAGACCGGCATTGATGTGTTTCTGTTGAATCTTGGATAGAAACTGAGCTCGGGTTAGAAAAGAGAATTTTGGACCGAAAGCCCTGCTCGATTTTCGGGCCACCTCGGACTTTCCGGGCTGCAACTTTCCCACCTATATCATTACAAGCTCAATTCACAAACTCATACTTTAATAATTCGTAAACATGTTACTCGACACTTCGCCTAATATATTAGCTACTGTATACAATGGTATAGGCCTACTAGTAGAACCATCGAGTTAGTTCTGTATTCAAAGGTATAACTGATGAGAGATACTATCACAATATACAATATTTTGTCTAAAACGATGTCGGCCTCTGTTTATTTATCATTTTTACCAAATTATATCAAATTTAATAGTAAAATAGTGCCTTTAAAAGGTCATAAAAGAACCTAATTCATAAAAAGTATTAAAAAATCAATTTTCAGACAAAATAAAGAATATATTTTTTGTATCAGTAACACTTTCAACGTAGTTCAAACTATTTTTGAGGAATGTATTTACTAATAGAAAATATGAGATTTCAGGAACATCCTAGCCTTAGTGGTGAACAATGAAACTGGAATGTCTGACTGAATAGCACAACTGAACACAACACCATGCAATGCCATGACTGTGTGATCTTTGTGAACTTTAGTCTAATGAAGACTAATGATTTTACAAGAAATCTGTAAGCTTTTCGATCCTGAATTTTGCGAAAATTATTAGCGTTTTGGTGAATTTCTTCAATAGGCTTCAAACTGCTTATTTTTGTCACGCGTAGACACTAGAGCATCGTAACAATCTAAAATGGGAATTTAAATACTTGTGTCTTGAAACTGTGCACAAGTATACACTCAAACACGCAAAAATGCGTTTCGAAAGTTCACCTTCTCTTGGTATTTACTTATTTTTTTATTATTGGCCAAACCATTTGTCCAAATTAAAAAAAACAAAACGTAAAGGATGAACAGAAAAGGTAGCCGAGTACGTCAATGATGGCCAGTATTTTTTTACCAATATTAATTAATATTAAAACTAAAAAAGTGCTAGAAAAGAGAATGAAAGAAAAGGTGGAAAGAGGCTTGAGGGAGGAGTTACATGGTTTCAGAAGTGGACGGTCAACCGTGGACTTGATTTTCTCAATAAGACAGCTCATGGAAAGAGAAAGGGAAAAGGGGGAGGAGGTATGGATGGTTTTTCTGGATCTTACAAAGGCCTATGACAGGATGCCCAGAGAGAGAGTTTGGGAATGCCTCCGAAAAAAGAAGATTGATAACAGATTGGTGGAAAGAGTACAGAGTATGTATGTGAAGAATGTGAGTTGCGTGGAAACTAAGGATGGCAGAACGGATTGGTTTGAAGTCAAGACAGGTCTTAGACAAGGGAGTGTACTGTCACCGATGCTCTTCAATATAGTACTCGACGAGATATTGAGGAAAGTGGAGAGGGGTGGGCCAGAGTCGTCTAGAACCTTAATATATGCTGACGATATACTCATATGGGGGAAGTCATGGGAAGAGGTACAGAAGAAAGTGGAGAAATGGAATGAACGTACAGAAGAATTTGGACTAGAGATAAGCATTGACAAGAGTGAAGTGATGGTTATGGGGAAAAGTAAGAAATCTGGGAATAGGAAAAAGATTGTACTTCGAGGGGAAGAACTAGTAGAGACACATATGTTTAAATACCAGGCAGCATAATCTCCGACGATGGAAAAATAGACGCGGAGATTGCAAGGCGTACTGGTATCGCTGAGAGTTTCTTCCAGTTAGTGAGGAAACTGCTTTGGAAAAAAGAAGTGCCAAGGAGATGCAAACTTTTAATATACAAAGCATATTTTGTACCGGTACTCACATATGGTGCAGTGACATGGCCAGTTGGGGGTAAAGAAGAAAGACAAATTCAAGCTGCAGAAATGAAATTTTTAAGGAGTGTAATGGGAGTTACGAAGATTGATAAGATGAGGAGCACGAAGATAAGGAAAGAGCTAGGAGTAGAGAGTTTAAACTTTAAGCTAGGGAAAGAAAGGCTGAGGTGGTTTGGACATATGAAGAGGATGCAGAAGGACAGGATCCCTAAGATACAGTATGAAGAAGATGCAGGAAACAAACAGAGAAAAAGAGGGAGGCCCAGACTGAGATGGGAAGAAGTTATAGCAATGGATTTGAAAAAGAGAAATGCAGCTTGGGAAAGGATTAACCAAGAAAAATGTTGGGAAGAACGAAAAACATGGAACAAACTGGTGGAGGTCCCTGAGGAAGAAGACAGAGGAGAGGAAGAAAGTGAAGTTGATGACGCAGAGGAAGAAAAAGATGATGTGGGAGAAGCGTCAGGCATGGCTAGCCGGCTTCGATAACCCCGTGGAGCCAAGAATGTGGTGGGACCCTCCCACCCCCTACCCGACTTAGTTGGAAATAGGGTTTGATATTAATTAATTCTCCAAGATCAAGGGGCTAAAAATCGCTCCCATGTTATTTAGGAGATTTTTTTCCAATGGGACCTAGATCGAAAATTTCAATTTTTCCAATTTTTTCCGGGTAATTCTCAATATTATTCCTGGTTGTAAATTCAAAACTAGTTAGACAATTAAATATAATATTTTTTTAGTTTAGCGGGTGAATAGCCCATTAAACCAGCTTACATATTGTGCCAGCACCATACAGCACGCAAGGAACAACGTCTTCTTCAGCATCTTGCTGACAGTCGTTTACTGGACAGAGTAACAGGTGGTTTGTTAGGTCGTCAACTAATGACCGCTTATTAGTGGCACGTGTATACAGCATTTTCAAGTGTAATTTTATGCCGTTTTGTAGCATCTATTATCTTCTAATATCAAGGTTGAATTATGAACCGGATAAAAATATGTATACAAAAATTATTTACAATGTGTTGAGTAAAAAAATAGAACTTTGCAACATCTATTCACAAAACGCTTTTTTCACGTAGGTCCCTCTATAGTTATAATGACCACCCGCTTATATTAACATCATATCGATTGTATCATTGTACGTAATAGTCTATAGATTGACGCATGGAAGATTAAAATGCATTTATAAAATAGATACTATTCTAGACAGGGTTAGATGGATGACATCGTGGAGATCTTAATGAATGTGTTAGTTACAATAACAAAAGTGAGTATTTAGCTTCCAGATTGTACTCTATTGTGCACTGGCCTTACCGATATCATTAGGCATTCAATACTGAGCTGTTTTGTGTCAAATTTTTATCGTTTTCCAATCCCCGGGATGTTAGGTAACGTTGCTGTAACAAGCGTCAGGACGCGATTGATGTTACGAACTACTTATTAGCTGTGACGAAGCCAATTACAGATTTATTGGATGAGCGTAGCGAGCGAAGCGAAGATTCCATTTCACTACACTGAAGAAAAAAATCCGGGATGTTTTTTTTTCTTTTTTTGTATTTTTGTGTGTTTTTCCACACGATTCTGGCTAAACAGATACTCCAATTGTGATGAAATTTTATGGAGGCCTTCGAAATCTCTGAACTAAGAACTGCCTATAATTTTGTTTTTGTAATAATTTTTTAATATTATTATGATTGTAAGATTGTGGATGAATAAATAAATGAAATAATAATGAAATAAATGAAACGTTTTTGAGCGCAATCGAAAAATTATTTCTCATTAAAATCGCAATTTTACCCTTTTTCGTTTTAAAAAACATACGCTCATCGAACAACGCGCCTGAAAAAGCGTTTGCGAAGCTTCCTAGTAACTACTAATTAGTTTTATTTATTAAAAGAGCGTGTATTTTATTTTAGATTGCAATTCTCAAGAATAAAACCACTTGCAAAAGTTAATATCCTACGGACGACAAGCAATAATGTCTTGTTGCTGTGTTTTGCCTGCTTCTCTTCATATTTCTCCCTTCAAAGTATAACGTGACGATAATATTGAAGGAGGTGAAAAACTACCATTGCCTACCTTCTTTCTTTTCGTTTTTCGATTTTGATGTTAATTCTAATTTTTCCTATTTTATAGTTGATTTATTTTAATATTATATATTACGTTGTTAATGTACAATTTGAATATATTATCAAAAAATGTCTTACTATAGAGGCACAAGACAAGACAAGTTCCCAATGCCTGCTTGTAATTCTAGAAGAAATCGTTTGAAGAAGGCTGCTTATAAATGTGAAATACTAAACCAAATCCGAGGCTTTTAATGTGTATGGGAGGGTATTTGTCCGGAATTGTATAGCACTAAGCCGCTTATTTCGCAAACGCTTTTTCCAGTCGCGTTGATGGATGAGTTTTTTTTAAAAATATTTCTGTCCAATGATTACGTTTTTATGTGGAATCTCATTCTTTTTCTATACTTACTTGATATTACTTGTTAATTATACACCTGTAAAAGGCTTATATTAAAACCTTTATTTCTATGAATTTTGTACAACTTTTTCTTTCAAAAGGCACTACATCACCATAATTGTTATGTCAATTTAAAATATAAACGTTGTAGTCCCACCCGTTTGGTCAGAATCGGACGAAAAATCGTCAAAGTACTATTTCTATAAGAAATATTTCTTCAAATGTCTCTTAAATCATAACATATACAATTTCAGTGATTTTAAACGTTCCCATAAAGTTTTATCAAAATTGGAGTAGCTGTTTACCAAATATCACGAAAATATCTCATCAAACATTAAAAAAACGTGTAAGTACGATAATCATAAGAAATATTTGGTCGATTGTACCCAAAAAAGTGTATAAGTTCAGAGATTTCAAAGGTCCCCTCAAATTTTCATCAAGATCGCATATGCCGTTTGCCCGGAAGAGCGCGAACAGACAGACAAAAATACATACAAAAATGAAAAAACGAACTAATTTTTGGGCGAGTCGGTGAAATTGGTCTTCGCTTCGCTCATTCAAAAAATAAAGTTTATATTGTTATGGTTTTACTTATTTATCACTGATTACTTACTTATTTTTCAAAGTTGTACAGAATATGTAATTAAATATATTATAATCTCTACGATTTGTTTTTAGACCAGCAGCCAGGATATGACCAAATTTATTTAAAGCAGCTGTTTATACCAGTTTACCAAAATGACTCATTAATCACTCTTATCACCTTTCCACTACTTTTGTATTTTATAACCTCAGTTTTTCATTCATCTTTGTTTTTCAGTCGCTTTTTTAAATATCTATACTTTTGTTATTCAAATTTTTGTTATTTTATTTTTTGTATAATTTTCATATTTTATTACTTTTTCGTTTATTTAATGATTTGTATAACATATTTGTATTGCTTTAATTCTGATGAAATTGTATTTTTAATCGTTTAGTTTTAGTTACTCGTTACTTGACACTTGTGGGTTGATAACAACCTGTTGTTAGAGATTAATAAATATAATAATTATAAATATAACAAATTTCGCTCACCACATTTAACAGTTCCATGTGGTAGCAATAGAATGCACTCTGTGAAACATCCCCGAGGAGGATGTCACATGGAATTGGTGAATAATATTTTTTTATGTGCCATTTTGTTTTGTATGTGCGATCATTGAAAAGCTTGTCTTCAAATGTCTTCAAATAGTTCATAACGCGGGACTCAGTTAGTCGATTGTGTGCGACACCTACACTCTTCGTGGTGGACCATGATCCGTTATTAATCTTACCTCTAGCTTGTTTGTTTATGCGCTTGTTCCACTGGTATTAAATACACATAGGATACGAGTGAAAATACGCGACGATAAAAGAACTAATTATTGGATAGTGTTTGTAAATTTGATGATTTTTTTAAAGGGGATATAGTACCAATAACAACAATATTGATAAAAACACAAGCATATAATTATACTATTATCAAGACATATTTTATAATTGTTAATTATGGTTGTTAATAAATAGTCAGTATTTCACTTATTATAGAATTAGACCATTTGTTTTACTGTTAACCATCATTTAATTAAATTTCATTCTCACCGGAAACAAACGCAATACTAATTATGATGATTTTATTGGATGTATTTTATACAAACTCATATCCGGAGCTAACATGTACGGACATGTGTCAAGTATTTCCATGTGTATTAATTTACATTACATGTATTGCATTATTAATTTGAACTCTTACTAAAACAATTAATTCAAAATATTGTTTGTAGATGGTTTTTCTTTCTGCTGTGTACGATCGTGGCCGATTTCTCGTCGCCATCCTAGCATTTGCTCTTCGGACTATGGAAAACCACGAAAACCATGTCAGAATGGAAGCTGTATTGGAATCTCGAAGTAATTGTTGATGAAATAATGACGATGATGATTGTGATTATTATTAATTTATTCGACAATTTCTTAGATACAACCAATACAGATACAGGTTTATAAAGTCTAAGACGGCATTAAAGTCCCACAACTTTCATACAAAGACGCATTATTGGACAAAAGAAGCAACCCTTGTCGTCAATTTAACGCCTATTAACTCTGGAAATGACTGCTTCTAAACTATTTCACGATGTTGCCAAATCGCCAAACTGCTTTCCGTCAATACTTACAATAGCCTATAACAGGTATATTGACAACTGTGTAAGAGGCGGCGGGTGGAGTAGGACCCCTGGAGATTGACATCAACCCTTTTTCCGCTTGGCTGATTTGGAGAAATGGGACTTTAATTCTGTCCTAGACTTTACTATGATGCATTGAGACGTATGATATTGTTGATATATTCTTCAGTGGCTATGTAGAACAAGTTCCGTCTTTGGGGTGCTAACAAACTACGTTCAATTGTCTGTGATAAAGTGGTCCCAACGAAAGAATGCATGTGGCTCGAAATTGTTTTCCCAACATAACAACTTTGTCAACTCTATTCACGCTAGCTCAGCGTGGATCTAGCACACAGAGGAACTCTGTGATCTAGCACAGATAATTTTTGCTTGCGTTGGTAAAAGATATTTTTCTTTCGTACACAAAGGAGACATTCCTTTTACCGCGCATTCATTCTACCACCACCACTTCCAAGCATCTGTATTCTTTCGTTGGAGCAAGTATAGACTGAAAACATGTGCTATTTAAAACGGTGACTGTAATAAGATTTGTGTGCTACAAAATACACTGTTATCTAAGAATTTACCCTAACTTCTTCAGATACTTTTCTTGCAAACAATGTAACATACATATGTTTGAACGTCGTCGTAGTATAGCTTGAACTTCGGGCATGTATAGAGCCGTGTCTCTCCTGGCTGCTTGCTAGGGTTCTTCATATCCCAGGCGGAACCACCAGTGGGCATCGTCCACGTTGCACCTGGAAGTGAGAGATATACACTTTAGACATGAATTTTACTTAGTAACTTAAGGAAATCATAACCCGAAAAATATCTGTATATTTTTATTAGATTTTGAAGATTTTGTTATTTTTTGTCGTTTTTACACTTCCATCAAAATACGACGAACTACGTTTAAAATGAAAGAAAAGCTTTACATAATAAAAAATGCATTTTCAAGCAAAATAAATTTGAACTTGAAACTTATACAACTTATTTCTAGACATTCACTGTTAAATATCTTATCTTTATTTAAAAGAAAGTTTCATGATTGGTATCAAAAAAAGTTACGCCTTATGCGCAATATGGTCATATTCAACATTGAGTATTTTCTTTAAATTTTTGGATAAGCGTAGCGAGCGAAGCGGAGATTCCATTCTACTACACTAGAGAAAAATATCCGGATTTTTTTTCTGTTTGTATTTTTGTGTGTCTTTTCACACGATTCCGGCTAAACCGATACTCCAATTGCGATAACATGTTGTGGTGGCCTTCGAAATCTCTTAACTTAGAACTGCCACGTTTTTTAGCGCAATCGAAAAAGCATTTCTCATGAAAATCGCAATTTTACGATTTTTTTCGATATTTAAAAAAATTCTTCGATTTATAACTCCTACATGCTTTAATCGATTGTAATGATTTTTTCACAGAACCTAAATTTTATGAATTTATATATTGGCGTGAAATTTGAGCGCAATCAAAAAATTATTTCTTATGATAATTGCAATTTTACGATTTTGTTTTATATTTAAAATTTCTTCGGCTTATAACACCTACATGCTTTAACCGATTGTAATACATTTTTCACAGAACCTTAATTATTTGAATTAATATATTCGTGTGAATTTTGAGCGTAATCGAATAATTAAGTCTTATGAAAATCGCAATGTTACGCTTTTTTTCGTTTTTAAACAATTACGCTCATCCAACAACGCGCCTGAAAAAGTGCTTGCGAAGCTTCGTAGCTCAATGCATTCGTATTTAAAGTCAACCCATCCATTCAGTCAACGACATTTTCGAAATCTTCCATATACACCGACAGTGTTGGCTCGAGCGCTAAACGCTCTACTCTGATTCTGGAGTTCCCGTGTTCGAATCCCGTCGAGCCCGGCAATTCTGACAGAAAGTTCTTGACGAGGTTTTCCTCTGTCGTTAATGCGAATGCAAGGGATTGAGTCCACTTATAGCCCTCTCGGACATCCCTTCACAATATTGTCCTATCCGCAATATACCTAGAGTCACCTGAAGAGGGGCATTTTGCACCCTATAACACCAACACGCATAATTCATACTTTTTTTTTGAAAGTTGTACTTACCAGTTTCAGTAGTAAAGCCCCCAGCCGAGTTTAAAATTACGCCTATATACAAATATTGATTTGCCTTGCTGCCCAGGTAGGTGGTGAGTGCAACAGTCTCTGCATCCGACTCGAGTACCATAATGTGAGCATTATCAAGCCTACAAGCTGCCTCGCCATCTACATAATTGTAGATAGTTGGAAGTAGTTTGTACAAGTAGGTACCGTACACATTGGTATAGCCATCTGAAACAATAACATTCGTATGCAATTGCAAGCAATCTGGGGTTAGAACTACATAGACAAATAAGCAAAACAATCATCAATCAATAATTACGGAAGTAACGCGTTATTTTCAGAATACCATAAAGAAAACAAACAAAGATATTTGTTTTGTTTTGAAGTCAGCTTGAAGCTAGAATGAAGACAAATAATGTATATTATATGATATACATGGAGGTCCTTTAAAATTTCAGTCCAAACTGTTCGGGCTATTCCGAGCGCGAAAGCCTAATATTTGAAATAATAATAATAGTAATAATTTCAAATTTAAGGCTTTCGCGGCCCGGTAAATAATTAACACAATTAACTGGTCGGGACATTTCGCCGCGTTGATTCTGCTTTTATTGCGTTTGACGTTTCAGCCCAACTGTGTGGGCTATCCTCAGAAAACAAGAAATAAAATTAAAAACTTACAGATATATAAGCCAAGACAAGGCTTCCCATAGAAAAACAAAATAACAACAACAAAACAAACAGTTACCATGATCAGGCTCCGCCTTCTATAAAATTGCATTACATTCTAATGGAAGTCTTTTTCACAACCAGATCAACCTCACATTTGAGAATTTCTGGTGCGTAGCCGATCACTCCGTCGAACTCCACTTTCTTGGGGCTGATCCATTTCCGGGACAGGGAGGACGAGAAGGCCTGCATTCGAAACCGGGAGTAAGATCTCGGGGATAATGCGTTTATTTACGATACGGCCAGCGTTGGAGTTGTCTTGAATCAGTTTTACTATGGGCGCCCACGACCCGCTCAGCTTAAACCCAACATCACCATTAAAATTGTTTGGTGTTTTAGCTATTTCAATGGACTCTCTAACCAATCACACAGTTGGGCTGAAACGTCAAACGCAATAAAAGCAGAATCGACGCGGCGAAATGTCCCGACCAGTTAATTGTGTTAATTAATAATAATAATAATAATAATAATAATAATAATAATAATAATAATAATAATAATAATAATAATAATAATAATAATAATAATAATAATAATAATAATAATAATAATCTACATTGCAGTCTTCTGTTCGATTATTATAATGGATGTCAACAGTCACAACAAATAGCAGTTTAATGAAGGTGTGTCTTATGTCTCGGTAGCTCAATTGGCAGAGCTATGGCGCGTTAAGCCAGAGGTTCTGGGTTCGATCCCCAGTCGGGGCATACTTTTATTACAACTGCTATCATTTACTAATAATGTCCTCAAAGCGGGCTTATGCTTAAAAACCGTAAATTAATAATAATAATAATAATAATAATAATAATAATAATAATAATAATAATAATAATAATAATAATAATAATAATAATAATAATAATAATAATAATAATAATTAACGCAATTAACTGGTCGGGACATTTCGCCGCGTCGATTCTGCTTTTATTGCGTTTGACGTTTCAGCCCAACTGTGTGGGCTATCCTCAGAAAACAAGAAATAAAATTAAAAACTTACAAAAATATAAGCCAAGACAAGGCTTCCCATAGAAAAACAAAATAACAACAACAAAACAAACAGTTCCCATGATCAGGCTCCGCCTTCTATAAAATTGCATTACATTCTAATGAAGTCTTTTTCACAACCAGATCAACCTCACATTTGAGAATTTCTGGTGCGTATCCGATCACTCCGTCGAACTCCACTTTCTTGGGGCTGATCCATTTCCGGGACAGGGAGGACGAGAAGGCCTGCATTCGAAACCGGGAGTAAGATCTCGGGGATAATGCGTTTATTTACGATACGGCCAGCGTTGGAGTTGTCTTGAATCAGTTTTACTATGGGCGCCCACGACCCGCTCAGCTTAAACCCAACATCACCATTAAAATTGTTTGGTGTTTTAGCTATTTCAATGGACTCTCTAACCAATCTTGGTAGTAACCGAGGCTCTTTGCAAACTATTGTGGCACTATCAAACAGAATTTCATGTCTTGGATTATTAGCATTTTCAAATGTCCCGACCAGTTAATTGTGTTAATTATTTACCGGGCCGCGAAAGCCTTAAATTTGAAATAATAATAATAATAATAATAATAATAATAATAATAATAATATATAATAATAATAATAATTATAATAATAATAATAATAATAATAATTTTTTTTTTTTAAATTTATTTATAACATCATGTACAAAATGGAATAAGCTTCTTTCCACAAAGCCTTATGAAAAGGCTTGTCTGTGGTTTAAATAAATACAAAAATACATGAAATATCTGCGATAAGTGTGAGTTATTACAATAACAATACATACAAACTTACTAGGAACTCCATAAATGATTAAATTAAATAATAAGGAACAAGAAAATAACAAACGTCAAGAATGAACAATACAATAATACTCAATTTAACTGAACTCAAACAATTATAAAATGTTGCGCCATGGTAGGGGTAGTGGTCAGCAACTGACGTCAACTATGCGCATAGTTTCAAGCATAATGACCTTTAATTTCTGATTTTATGGCTGATATTTTATCTTAATTTCGTAGATGAACGGGAAGGCGATTAATATTGCAGGTGTTAAGTAAAAAATTGTTCTTTTTCCATATTTGTTGTTAAACTGTGGTAAAATGTAATTTCCTCTTGTTCTCCACCTCGTGACCCCCCTACCATCGTACGGAACATTATACATTCTATTAAAGTAAAATTTTAAAATGAATTTATACATGTACAGGTATGATAAAGGTAGTACATTACAAAATTTAAACTTCATGGCTATACTATTGTAGTTCACATTGTTTTGTAAAAAGCATGGTGTAATTGTTTTAATCATTGCATTTTGAAGGTTTGATATTAAATTCACGTGAGAGAGCGAAGCAGAGCCCCAGGCCAACAAACCATATGAAATAATAGATTCAGCTATAGCAATGTACACAGACCGTAAAAGTTTGAAAGGTAACACCATTTTTAACTTAAATAACTGAAATGCACAAGATCTTAGGCGTTTACACAAGGATACAATGTGAGGCCTCCATGACAAAAATCTATCAATTGTGATACCTAAATACACGTGACTATCAACACTCTCAATAAATACATCACAGTTTAAACAGTTATTTCCATCTACCATACCATGTAGGCACTCATAAGAGTGAAATAATATTTGAAGAGGTTGCTGCCGGTTATGGTTCAGAGGGGAACAAATATGTAATATCTTGGTTTTGCCCGCATTAATTATTAAATTATTATCGTGAGTCCACATTAATAATTGCGTGAAATCCTGCTGTAGCTTTAATTCCGCAGTAGATAAGATCTTGTGGGCAAACAACAGGACAGTGTCATCAGCATACATAAAAACGGTACAATTTTTCATACACTTAGTCATATTATTTACATAAATGAGATACAATAACGGCCCTAATATGGAGCCTTGCGGAACTCCAGTCACAATCTCTCTTTCTTTACTGAAACACTCCCCTATTTTGACCAAAAGTTTCCTATCTGTTAAGAAACTGGAAAACCACTTTAAAATTTGGCCTCTTATACCAACATTTTCAAGCATTTTTAATAACTTACTGTGGTTCAACGTATCGAACGCTTTAGAAAAATCAATAAATAAAGCTACTACATGCATGTTATCATTTAATTTCGTGTTAACAAAATCTGAGAACTTGATAAGCAAATCACTTGTGCTTTTGCCCTTCTGGAAACCATACTGCAGTCTATCAATGATTTTAAATTTTTCCAAATAAGCAGACAACTTATCGGCCACACAACGTTCCAGAATTTTCTCTATAACTGACAAGAGTGCTATTGGCCTGTAATTAGAATATGATAAATGATCTCCCTTTTTGTAAATTGGTCGAACTATTGATGTCTTTAAGTTTGCCGGTACTGTTCCTGTTTCAATCGATAAATTTATTAGTTTGGTTAAGACTGGGCTTATATCATCTATCAACAATTTTAAGTCTTGAACTCTGACACCATCCCAACCCGGTTGTTTATTATTATCCATGTTCTGTATAATAGATCGTATTTGAGTTTCACTTACAGGTGGCATAAAAAAAGATTGGCACTCAGCATCGTTTTTAACATTGCGGGTCGTACTTATGCTACACTCATGTTGAATTTCTTTAACTTCTCTTACAAACGATTCCGCAAAATTGTCAGCTATTTCCTTATCTCTGTTATGCTTCCCTAAATGATTGTGAATTACTTCGTCTACAGACAGTTTTTTCTTTTTACCTAAGATTTCGTTAATCGTTTGCCACGTTTCTTTTAAGTTATTTTTCGATTTATTATCTTAGATCTTTATAAAAATTTATTTTTGCCAGTCCAATCTGTTTGTTTATTAAATTACGTGCTGATTTGTATTCATCCCTGTACAATGATTTTGCTGCGGTGTTACAATTTTTCCACTTTTTAAATAGATTATCTCTTTCTTTGATGCTTATAAGGAGGGTAGGTGTCATCCAACATTTCTTTTCGCTTTTCTTTTTCGCGCCACCGCGATAGGTTGCACCCACATAACAAGATTTAAAGTTGTTTACAACAGCTTCATAGAGGTCATTACAATCATTGATTTCTAATAAAGCAGACCAATCACAACGTTGAAGTTTTTGTTTTAGCACTCGTTCATTAAAACACTGTTTTCGCGCTGGTACCTCGCTTGAAATTTCAGACTCAAGTGCATGTATGTCAGCTGCTATTAAATAATGGTCAGTTATTTTTGTGGTATAGATTACAGAGCGAACGGGTGAATTAGCACATTTAACGAATAAATGGTCGATACATGACTGTGAAAGTACACCCTCTCTAAATTCCTCTCGGGTATTTTCTTTGACACAATTAAAGAAACCGTTTACAGCCATTAGATTTTTATAAGTGATTATGTTAATATCCTCGTCATTTAGTGTATCTAAGTTCATGTCCCCTACTATAATTACATTTGGCGTAGAAGCATTTAGTCTTATAAACCCCTCTACTTCCCTCACGAAATGCAGTTTTGTATTGTTATCAGGTGGTCTATAAATTGCTAACATAGAAAACATTTGTTTACAATTTGGAATGGTAAACTTTCCACATATACCTTCAAAATAATCATAATTAGAGTTCCCTTCTACAAAGACAATATTCGTTTTAACAAATAATAACAACCCGCCACCTCGCCTGTTGGTACGTGGTTTTGTAAATAAATTATAACCATCTAAATGATACGTTTCACAAGCCACGTGTGAAATTGAGATTTCACTTAAAACTAAAATATCAAATTTTCCCAGTTGTTTTTGGAGTACAACGTTTAGCTCATCCCAATGTTTATTTAGAGAACGGATATTTAAATGCAGCACTGTCACTCCGCTTGTTGTATGCATCCACTCATCCAGGTCATTTGTAACTACACAGTCACTACAATCACTGTTATCATCGTAAACATTGTTCATTGCCGGTTTATCTATGGACTATCTAAACAATCTGATCAAGGTCTTTGAACGAGTTTATACGTAGGACGACACGCGACCGTTCTTCACTTCGAACAAGGACGTTTCCGTGTTTGAACCAGACAAATTTGTAGTTATGTTGTTTTGCTCGCTGTTTTGCCTTCCACAAGAGCTCACGGTAAAAGGGGGACTAATAATAATAATAATAATAATAATAATAATAATAATAATAATAATAATAATAATAATAATAATAATAATTAATATATGGTTTTTAAGCATAAGCCCGCTTTAAGGACATAGTTATTGATTCATAGCAGTTGTCGAAAAAGTTTGCCCCGACTTAATTAATTAATTAATTAAGCTTAATTGGTAGAGCTATGGCACGTTAAGCCGGAGGTTCTGGGTTCGAACCCCAGTCGGGGCAAACTTTTTCGACAACTGCTATGAATCAATAATAATAATAATAATAATAATAATAATAATAATAATAATAATAATAATAATAATAATAATAATAATAATAATAATAATCTTAAATCTAAGATCACGTTTTAACTTGACAAGTACTAATTATTGTGAAACTGAATGTTTGAAGAGCAACTATTTCTATAAAATCTTAATACAATTCTTATAAAATATTAATCACCCATTATTGTAAATCGGATAATTATATTATTCTAAGCGTACTTATAGCCCTACACGCTAGTGCGTGTAAGTCCTGTGATTACAACAATAGATGTGATAACATAGAAAATATAATTTCTGAAGTATAGGGCTTACTTGCTAGTGTGGTGGTTAAGGCCGTCGTAGTAGTTGCAGCAGTTGTAGTGGTAGCAGCAGTTGTAGCAGCAGTTGTAGCAGCAGTTGTAGCCAAAGCAGTAGTTGTTGCTGCAGTTGTAGCAGCAGCAGTTGTTACAGCAGTAGTAGCAGCAGTAGTAGCAGCAGTCGTAGCGGCAGCAGTTGTAGCAGCAGCAGTAGCAGCGGTTGTAGCGGCCGCAGTTGTAGCAGCAGCAGTAGTAGCAGCGGTTGAAGCGGCAGCAGTGGTAACAGCAGAAGCCGCAGTTGTAGCAACAACACTTGTAGTAGCAGCAGTTGTAGCAGCAGCAATTGTGGTGGCCCCAGAAATTGCGGTTGTGGCCCCAGAAACTGCAGTGGTGGCCCCAGGAACAGCAGTAGTGGCCCCAGAAACTGCAGTGGTGGCCCCAGGAACTGCAGTGGTGGCCCCAGTTGTAGCCGTAGAAGCGGTAGTTCCACCAGAAACTGTAGTGCTTCCGGTTACATTTGAATCCCCACCAGCAGAGCTAGCTCCATTATTGTTTGAAAGGCTTCCGTCAGCTGAAGACGAGGTCTTCGCCAGATCCGAGTCCCCAACTGATGTAGCATCTGCGTTTGACTTCGAGTCGTCAGCCACCGATGACGCTGTTGTTGCCTCCGTTGTTGTCTCCGTTGTCGTCGTCGTCGTCGTCGTCGTCTGGGTGGTGGCTGGAATTAGAAACTATTATTATATTACAACTTCAATATTAGGCCTTTATTTTATTCCGAAGCTCTGAAACTCCTGTATAAAATCCTATTCCGATACATTGTCCAATTTCTAAAACGTCAGCCATATGTTAATAATGGAGAAGCTGGTTTTGAAAGCAGTATCGAACCATTTGAAAGATAACAACTTATTCCACTACAAGCGAAGCGGTATGAGTTCTTTCCTTAACGATCATGTTGTACTCTGCTCAAGCATGATGTCATAGCATTGGATTGGAGACCTGTGCTTTTGATCAAGCTCCCCACAAAAGTTTCCAGATAAACTCTTTTGAGACAAAGTTGAAGGATAGTTTCTTAAGTAAATTACTACCTTCCTTTCAAACTTATTTTTAAGTTGTAGTTTTTAAATTGGTAATTTCCCAAGAGAAACCATTCTTCATAAGTATGATATCCTTTAAATTTACTGAGGTCAAGGGAAAGGAATCAAAGGGGGTGTCTTTTAAAATTCCAAATAACGATTAATAGGTATGACCTCCCCACTTACCCCCCACCATCCTTGCGTCACCATTGTTAAGTATCCTCGGATCTTACTTCATTAGTATCATTCTCAGCTATAAACTTATAATTTACTTGTGAATGTTAGAAAAAAGGTCTTCAAAATAACGTATATAGGTATATCCTTTTCGGCGTCAAAATTTATATTCGTTTTTTAACTGTTATAACACTAATAAACTTACCACCCAACTATGTTTAAGTATATATTTCACCATGATCCCAATCAAGATATTTTTTTCTTCTTATGGTTTTAATTGTTTGACACCTCCCATTAAAAGTTTTGTCAACCATTATGAAAAAAAAATTATCGAAGAATATTTTTTGAAGTTAATCTCCAGAATACTTACTCGCTTCTTTACAAGTAATTATCTTCTTATTCCACTTCTTTCCGCTCGAGCAAACAGCAAACTTGTGTCGTTCTATCGGAGCCAGGCCTGGCTTACACTTGAAGGTTGCTTTGGTCGCCTTGGGGACTTTCTTCGAGCAGTCGACATATTTAGCGACCTTCTTCACCAGGATCGTGCAGTTGATGACGACATCGGGGGATGTCAGCGGTGGACACCCGACGAAGAATGTGTTGACACGCTGCAAGAACACGCGTGCAATCAGTATCATCTAAAGTCGTCTTCTTTGTAAATCAGTTTTTACGACTGAATAGGATAGACATTAAATCAATAAATAAAGTGGACTCCTACTTGCATGGAATAACATGCTATGCAGTGCTATGATACAATTTGCTGTGCTATGCTGTGCTGTGCTATACTATGCTTGCTACACCTTTTACTTTCAATTAAACAAACAATCATAGTCAGCAACCTAAATTACTATTATACTGTAAAATGTATACGTTTATCTCGAGTCAAATCTCTTGTTAGAAGAAAATTCTATTATTGTTGTAATTTTTTATTATTTATTCGTAGTTTGAACTTTGAATATGTCCAAAAACAACAAAATAAAAAATACATAAATTGTTCAATATTATGACTGTAACATGCGTGAACTCGTTGAATTTTTACTGTGAATGTTTGTGATCTACACCCTTCTACTACTACTACTACTCACTACTACTACTACTACTACTACTACTACTACTACTACTACTACTACTACTACTACTACTACTTACTATACTACTACTACTACTACTATACTACTACTACTACTACTACTACTACTACTACTACTACTACTACTACTACTACTACTACTACTACTACTACTACTACTGCATAGGAACGTGCTAGCTTCTCTAACGTTCCTTGGTCAATTGTCCTTCGGTTCGATTCAGATGATTCATTCTCATGCTAGTAGCCTGATTGGTTGATCATACAACATAGAGTTCGAGAAAATATTCTTATTGTGCTACATGAAACATTATATGATATTTGAATACGACAAAGACTATAATAACAAACTGCAGCCTACCTGTCCCACCGTCAGTGATGCAGAATCTTTCTTCACTAGTTGACCTCCTCTCACAGCATGGATTCCTGGTAGCTAAGGAGACAGATGTAGAAACTTTGTATTTATGGAAACAAGTGTTGATTATTCCCATTTACTTCCAGAAAAACTTATAGTTTCACAGATAAACTTCGTGGCATTATTAATAATTTTTTTCATACATATCTTACATAATATTATAACAAAATAACATAAATTATATATAACAACATATAACACAACGCAGTTGCATAATATGCAATTAACAATAATATTGTGTATTCCTTTGTACAAATCATAAAATTTTAATCTCTGCATACTGCTGAAACTGCCAGGATATTACCCCCAAACGGCGTGTGTTTTGTTTTTTCCCACATAATAAGATGAGATATTGGCCTATTATGATTGGCCAATGGGACCTATCGCGAAAATTGCTACTTTTCACTATTTTTTCTTGGTAACGGCGAACTTTTTTATTTTTCTCGGTCGAATTTCAGATATATAATAAACTGGTATTTAACATATATTTTCGTATAGAGGGTGAATATACCCCTTTAAAATAAGCCATAGAAAAAAAAAGGAAAATTATAAGTTACATAATATATTGATTACATCGCCAGCCAACTAGAAAAAACGTGATTTAACGAAACTAACGAAATATTACTTTTAGTAGGCCTACATTTACTGTCGGATGATATAAAAAAACATTTCCGCTTGATAACGTGCCGGTAGTCACATTTGAATGGTATATTACTCCTCAAGGTTATTATTGATTAATACAGATAAAAAATACTTTCATAGAATTTTATTTTCTAATACGTAAGGACGCTCTCACTATCCTGGTCTTTGTCCCACTTGTCCAACCCTATGACATTAGCATCAGCTTCCTGGCAAGGTGGCACAAAATAAATTGCTATAGTTAGGAGCAACGATTTATAGCAATAACTTTCAATGCAAAAAAATGTGGTTTTCCATCGATGTTTGCATTTCATTTGGTTTGGCTGCATTAAGAGTATTCTCACGCTCGTAAGTACTAATATTAGTTTGTTCAACGTAATAAAAGTTAGCAACTTCCAATCAAATCTCTTCAAAGTATCACGTGATCGTTTGATAACCAACCACAACAGTAGGTGTCACCAGTGTTACTTTATTTTGTTGCTCGTGTGGCAGGAATGGCAATAAAGTTGGACAATGTGACTTGGACAACTATGTTAATTAAGCTTTGGTTGTATAGGATACTACAATAGTGAAGACATTTTCAGTATGTTAATTAAGCTTTGGTTGTAGGATACTACAATAGTGAAGACATTTTCAGTATGTTAATTAAGCTTTGGTTGTATAGGATACTACAATAGTGAAGACATTTTCAGTTATTTCTTGCTTCCTATGGTTAAATAACGAAAAAATACAATTTTGCATGAAATATGACATACTTTCTTCCCCTAATATTTATTTTATTTTTCCAACTTGAAAAGACTTAAACTTAAAGACTTAAAGACAATTAACTCAAAAAATTATTTTTTTACCACATGA
Source organism: Sweltsa coloradensis (assembly GCA_024449915.1). Lineage (NCBI taxonomy): Eukaryota > Metazoa > Arthropoda > Insecta > Plecoptera > Chloroperlidae > Sweltsa > Sweltsa coloradensis. The sequence continues at coordinate 230,181 of JAMZAV010000708.1, forward strand.
TCTATAGCACAATACTACATTAAAATGACAGTTTTAAAAAATGATATCTTGTTACTGTGATTTAACACGATTTTTTCAATTTTTTTGATCCAGAAATTTGCGAAAATTGGTGTTTTGGGAAATTTCTTAAATTTTCTTTAACCTGTCTATTTTTTGGTCCACATAGATACTAGAGCATAGTACCAATCTAAAATGCCCATTTTTTACATCGTGTCTTGAAACTGTGCCCAAATATGCCCTCAAACACGCAAAAATATGCATTCCAAAATCACACCCCATCTTAACAATCAGCATATTTTGACCGAACTACATGCCCAAATTACAAAACAAAATATTGGGAATTAACAGAAAAGGCTGTAGATTACGTCAATAATTGCCAATATTTTTTTGGATCAAAATCCTCCTAGGTCACGGGGCATAAATATCGTCCCCATGTTATTTCTTATGGGGGATTTTTGCCGATGGGACCTAGCTCGAAAAATGTCATGTTTGACAATTTGTTGGGAGGTCATAGTGGCCCCAATAATTTTTCTGTTAATTGCTAAATTCATTACTAGTAAGCCTGAATGAAATATTGTTATTGAGTTAAGCGGTTAAATACCTCTTTAAGGGGAGGTCTGTGGGAAGGTATCACCAAAATGTGATTCTTCAATTGTATCAAATAGTTTTAAATTACCTATTTCTGTGTAAAATGCAATTATTTGAAAGAAATTGGACTGCCCGTTTTTGTTTTGTGATTTTTTTAATGAAGTTAGTGAGTTAACTTTTTCATCAGATTTATAGTATATCGCTTAAAAAATATATAGCTTCCATAAAAAATTTGGCACTTAGTTTTATTTGTATTTTTATAATAATGTTTTTATTTAAAATGTGTGGCTGATTCTGAGGATCCAGATGACCCGTCATATGGAGCTGGGCTGTTCATAACAAAATTTTATCAGATTATAAGCAGGTAAAAGCCTGTTCTAACTTTAAAGCTGTTTTTCTCTAAATATTACAAATAAGCACATATATGCCCCCTTTTCTCAGGATCTATCAGACCAATTTTAATAAAATTTTCAGGATATGTCAATCATAGCAGTTTACAATTAAGACCCCTAGCAGAATAAAGATATTTGAATGGATGTGTAATTTTTTTTTTTGGGTAAAAAAAAACACAAAAAAAATCAACAAAGCTATTTTTTTAAGGTGTAATTTTTAATCAAGGCTGTTAAGTCTGCTTGGGTTATTACAAAACATAATACTTATAACTCACAAAAAAATTGAGAAAGATTGCTTGATTGGTTAAATAGATAACGGGACATTTTAGTCATCAAATTTAGCATTGTAGGTATATCCCAGACCTTCCCTTAAGTTACCAAAACCTCAAAGCAACTTACATAATGTGACAGTATCACGCAGCATGCAAGAAATATCGTCGTCTTCAACATCTTGCTGTCGACCATTTACTGAACGCAATCCAGACAAACAGTCCTCTAACTGGATCGGTTACGATGAATGCTCTCGATGTATGGGCAGGGAGGATGTTGTGTATTGATTTTATCAATACAGTTTATACTCTCGACTGACGTAGGATAGATCAAAATGTATTTATTAAATAGATATTTAATAATTTTAACAGGTAATTATTGCTTATTACGTAGGTGAAGAATCATACGATCTCAATTCATTTATTACAATTACAATAGTAATGTTTTTAGTTTATAAAATTACTCAACTCCCATTGGCCTTAGCTATAATATCAGACATTAAATATCAAACAGTATTTAATCTATAATAGGGTGAGACTTTAATCGTTGTGCCATCCCCGGTATATCTTTTGTCTTTAAAAATAATACTAAATTTTGGCATTGACCTTAATGATTATATATCATATACATTAAATATATAATCAATACTGATGTGAGAATATGATAATCGCTGTACGATTCCCGGTATGTTTTGAAAGGTATACTGACTATACAGAGGATGTTCTGACGGTGATCAAACTTGAACGCGATTGATATGTGTTGGGTCGTCGTGCGCACATGGATATATTTGTATTCAAACTTATTAGACTCCCTCTGACGCAATCGATAGCGAGAGATTTACATCTAAAAATGAGTATTATTTATTAAACAGCTACGGATAAAGGAGCTTCTAAAACTGGAAGCGAAACTACGCAATCAACAGATCGTCGAAGAAGAATATACAAAAACAAAATAATTCGACGCGCGTTGGTATTTTTGGTGGAGGTGCCGGGTCATAAACTTTCTGGTGGGCAAAATACAACCCCCTAACCCCCAGATTCATCAAAAACATGCATTCTATCATTCTTGTTGATAGGAAAGGAAAGGAAAGGATAAATAAAGGACATAATAACCAAAGTTAAATGTTATTTCGGTTCGTTTTTCTGGAATTTTTTTTGTTGTCAAAGTATTTTGGTCGTTATCTTACGTTGTAAATAGGAAACTATCATGAGAGTTACAAAATAATTAAATTTACTTGCCAACCAGAAGTAGCTTTTTAATGTTCAGTTCAACATCTGATTTGTATCTTTAATTCGTCACCACTTACCTACAACAGTGTAATGGATGGATTGCATAAGGAATTCTTAAAATGTTGCGTACAGAGTTGTTGATAGAGCTTTTAATGCACTTAATATTTACGTAAGTTTTTCAGAAAATATCAGGGTTCTCCTTCTCTCACTCTTCCAAATTATTGTTGAATAATAATAATTTGACTAATACTAGATTAATAAATAATAAGCATTTTAATAACAAACATAAAAGACAAAATGCCGCGAATTTAAGACTATGTTTGAATAGAAAACCACTAGTTTTGTAGTTCAGGTATTTCGAAATACATAGCACTAGCTGAATTGCATATTTTACTTTTTTTCTTCTCGGGATACACTTTATTATATTGTAAATATCTTCTGGTGTTACAATACTTTAGACTCGCTTCTCAAACTAAGCTCATGTTGAACAAGTTCGTTTCGACTGTAGTTTATTATTGCTTTAGATCTTCCTGTTCAGAAACTCCCTGCTTCATCTTAGAAACGTTAGTGCTGAGAAGGTAGTTAATTGGTTTACCTCAACCATTCCGTTCGGAAACTGCTTCATCTGATCTTAGAAGAATTAGTGCTGAGGTGGTTGGTTTTCCTCGACCTTCCCGTTCGGAAACTGCTTCATCTGATCTTAGAAGCGTCAGTGCTGAGAAGGTGGTTGGTTTTCCTCGACCTTCCCGTTCGGAAACTGCTTCAACTGTTCGACAACGTCCCGAAACCTCTGCTCCCCGCTGCCGATGAGCTTGAATGGGTTCGACCTTCGAATCCTCGTGAATCCACCTTTGTCTATGTCCTCGTGCAGGCTAATGAACGTGTACTCCGTGGGCCGGTCAACCTCCTCCTTGTCGACCTCCTTCTCTGGCTGGAGCTTGGTTAGCTCGGCGACGTCGGGTGGCGGCGCCGGGAGGAAGCGGTGGATGACGGGGGTGAGGAGCCTCCTGTCCACGTCCCGCACCTCCCTCGGGCCGGTCAGGAAGCTCACTGCTAGGCCCACAGACATGGAGGTCACCACCCCGATAGCGGTGTACCACAAGTAGGACATGTAGTAGAGGAAGAAGGCAGACTCGCTGGAAGAAAACATATAATACAGTCATTATTTTATAACTCACAATTCGCCGCCTGCAAGTATGGAAGGTAGCATAGGCCTATAAGGGGTGGGGGTTCGTCACCAACAGTGTTTAAGTTGGCTCAAGAGCTAAGCGCTTCATTCTGATTCTGGAGATCCCGGATTCAAATCCCGTCGAGGTCGGCAGTCCTGACTAAAGTTTTTTTGTTTTCCTCAGTCGTTAATGCGATTGCAAGGGATAAACCCTCTTAAACAGCAGTCCTAACTCCAATTATTTGCTTAACAATCAACAACAAAAACAACAACAACAAAGACGACGACGACGACTACATACTACAACAACTACCAACAAACAAACAACAACAACAACAATAGGACATAATAATATATAATAATAATAATAATAATAATTTAAAATTATTAATATAATCAATAAATAATAAAATAAAATAATAATTAATAAATAATAATAATATAAACTAATAATAATAATAATTATAATAATAATAATAATAATTAATGGTGGCTCTTCTGGCAAAAAGTCTCGGTCTGGCAGGTTTTGATCCCCACGAAAAATTTATGTATATAATTAGCCCATATGAGTGTGTCGAGATGAGATGCATATTTGTCAAAAATATATGTCACTCCGTATCATAATCACATCATAATCCGAGAATTTATGGACTTTGTAATTTTCGAGCTAAGTCTCATCGACAAAAATCACCCATTTAAAACATTGCGTTGATCTTTATGCCCCATAAATATTGGCCACAAAAATGGCAAATTTTGACGAACTCGTATTTATCGTTTCTGACACTATGTTTTTGTAATTTGGGCAAGAGATTCAGTCAAAATATTATTATGCTTATCACGAAAACGAACTGTAATTTTGGGATGCACATTTTTTCATGTTTGAACGTATATTTGTGTAGAAATATTTTAATTGCCATTCTAGATTGGTACTGTGCGTTAGTATATTTGTGTAACTTTTAATGAGCAGCCAATTAAAGATATCAAAACGACAATTTCAACATAATTATTTAAGGATCAAAAGCCTCACAAAATTCGTGTAAAATCACGATATCATATAATAATTCAGTTTTTGAATTCGTCATTTTAGTAGTAAAATTGCATGCAGTAACAATATTTACATTATCTTATCTCAAAGGTCTTGCGTCTGCGTTGGTTAAATTAATAATGTTTTTATGGCGTTAGTAAAACATCTTCCTTTGAATAACGTTTTTTCTGTGTACACTGAGTGGCCTCTGTCGGCTAGAGAACACATTACATGACGCCGTGCTGGTTCGTGACGTTGCTTACACTGGCCGTGCTGCGGGCAGTCTAGCCACCAGGCGCTTCTAGTGGCACTCTCGCCTATACGATCCATACCAGAGTGCTACTATAGAGTAAGGACTAGGACTAGGGGTGCTATTCGACTCAGTCACATCATGTTAAAGTTTAAGGCGGCATTAGAGTCCCATGACTTTCATATAAAGACCAATTATTGGGCAAAAGAAGGAAAAGTACGCTTTTAAACTATTTTACGATGTCGCCAAATCGCCAAACTTGAGTTAATCACTTACAATAGGTTGTAATAGGTGTATTGGCAACTGCGCAAAACGCGGAAACTGGGATGGGCATGACCCTGTTCATGACCCACAATAGGGTATTAACAAAAATGAGAGATTAGAGTAAGCAGTATTATTCCCCTAAAGGTTATGCGTTTTTGGAGTTTTGTTGCTATAATTTTAAATTTTAAAAACTCCGGTAAAGGTGAAACTCCCTTTTGTGGATACCATACCGAAATGGGAGTGAAGTATAAAATTAACTCCGTTATTGTTTACTCCTCTTTGTGGAACGGGGCTCTGGAGATTGACAACAACCCTTTTTACTGGAACCGAACGAGATCCAGGCACCGAAGCAAACACCCCCGGTGAACGTACCTGGGGGCCGCGCGGGTCGTGAGGTGTGTGCCGTTGAGGACGGAGGCTGGACACCCTGGGTGTGACACTGGTTTCTTAGGAAGGAGATGAGACCCTTAGCACGGCCGTGGGTACGAAACGAGATCCAGGCCGAAGCAAACACCCCGGGGAACGACTGGGGCCGGGTTGAGGTGTTGCCGTTGAGACGGGTTGACACCCCTGGTGGACACTGGGTTCTTAGGAGGAGATGAACCCTAACCACGCCCCTTGGACCGACGAGATCCAGGCCACGAAGCAAACACCCCCGGTGAACGTACCTGGGGGCCGCGCGGGTCGTGAGGTGTGTGCCGTTGAGGACGGAGGCTGGACACCCCTGGGTGGACACTGGTTTCTTAGGGAAGGAGATGAGACCCTTAGCCACGGCCGCCTGGGAACCGAACGAGATCCAGGCCACGAAGCAAACACCCGCTAGGCACCCAGTGAACGCGCCCTGGAACACATATAACATGGCGTTTATTAGATTTAGCACAGTGGGCAAGACGAGAAGGGATAGAATAAGAAATACGGACATACGAAAAATTCTAGGTGTAGAAAAGTGAAGTGACAATAGGAAGGACACGGTTGAGATGGTATGGACATATGAAACGAATGGAGGAAAATAGGATGCCCAAGAAAATGTATGAAAGAAGGATTGAAGAAGGAAAAGAAGACGGGGTAGACCAAGGAAGAGATGGAAGGACATCATAGCAGGAGACTTGGAGGCAAGAGAAGAGAGCTGGGAAGATGTGGAAGAGAAACGATTGTGGGAGGATAGAAAGAAGTGGAAAAATATAGTTGCTGGCTAAACCCAAGCTGACTCGGCCAGAAGCAGGAAACGGCGATGGATAAATGAATATTTTGAACAGTATTGTGAGAAGTATGGTTTTTTACCAGCAAGATCTTCTAACAATCCAATTAAAAGAATGAATATGATAAGCTAAAGAGACAAACCCATACCTTATCAGCCTCTTGGTAAAATTAAATTGAATATTTAAACATTTTAATAGTGAATTAACTTGTTATATATATATTGAAGGTAGAATCGGTAAAACGAGAGCAAGTCGTGTGATGTGAGTGATGGACATTCACCTTGGCGTTGGCCCACGGGAAGAACATCCCCAGCGAGAAAGTGCCTAGTAGCGCCCCTGCCGTGATGGCCGACAAACTCTTGCTGGCCTGGATGAGGTTACCGAGGTGTTCTACAACGAACACGAGGCAAACACAGATGCCACCGATGATCACCACGACAACCTTCATGATGAAGCTGGCGCGGGCCTCCGAAATAGGACGTTTTATCAGAGGACGCACCAGGTCCTCAAAGATGACTCCAGTCATTGAGTTCAAACCAGTCGACATTGAACTGCAGGGCAGAAGGTTTATATTTACGCATTGACTGACGAAGATATTAAGAGCCTCCGAAATACTGTTCACTTAGTTAATATTTTGATAACTCCAAAATGCATTTTAATTTTGGTGGAGGTGCCGGGTCCGGATTTGGTATATTTATCAAACTAAGTCACAGGTGTCTCATCATGGGTTTAGAATAGCTGTGGAGAAGACGACAACTAACAAAATATTATTTATACTTATATTCGATATTAAATGTGCTCGTCAAAGAACATAACCTAAAAATCGTTAAGAAATATTCGAATATAATTTTTTTAGACCATTAAAACCTGTTGCACCTTCCACACTCTCACTCCATACTCTGTGTTTTCAGCCACCCTGACTAGGAGATTACGAAGACCTTGGGAGTATACGTCTGTAAACCTATACCAGCTGATAGTATAAAATTACTTACAACTCCCAAAGATGCCAAGTGCAGCCAAAACGTAATGTGCCTTAGTGTTTACCTGAGTGCCGCGCTGAAGACTCCGGCAACGAACAGTCCTGGGAGTCCAGGGATACTCTGGGCTATCTCCATCACAAAGTACGGCAGGAGCTGGTCAGGCTTGCTGATTTTTTCTTGGGGGCAAAACCCGTTTTTATCGTCCAAAAAGTCCCGGGAGCCGGGGTATCTGGGTATCTCCACACAAAATACGGGGGAGGAATTGGGCAGGCGCTGATTTGCTGGGGACAAAAAAATTTTTATCAAACAAAAAGTCCTGGAAATCCAGGGATAATCGGGCATCCCATCACAAAATACGGCAGGGGGGCTGGTCAGGCTTTGCTGATTTGCTGGGGGCAAAAAAAAGTTGTATCAGTCAAAAAAGTCCGGGAGCCAAGGGGTTTCTCGGGTATTTCCCTCACAAAGTACGGCCCGGAGCTGGTAAAGGGTTGCTGATTTGCTGGGGACAAAACAGTTGTATCCAAACAAAAAGTCCCGGGGGGTCCAGGGGTTTCTCCCCGGGGTTCCCATCACAAAATACGGGAGGAGCTGGTCCCGGCTTTTCTGATTTTTCTGGGGAAAAAAAAAAGTTGATCCCAAACAAAAAGTCCTGGGGGTCCAAAGGGAACTCTGAGCTATCTCCTCACAAAGTACGGCAGGGTTGGTTTGGCTTGCTGAATTGTGGGGGCCCAAAACCCTTGTATCAACAAAAACCTTCCGGGGGTCCCCGGGTATCCCTGAGCCTATCTCCATCACAAAGTACGGCAGGAGCTGGTCAGGCTTGCTGATTTGCTGGGGACAAAACAGTTGTATCAATCAAAAAAGTCCCCGGGGGTCCAGGGGTAATCGGGCTATCTTTCCCTCACAAAGACGGGGAGGAGCTGGTTTGGCTTTCTGATTTGGGTGGGGAAAAAAACAGTTTTTATCAATAAACAGTCCCGGGAAATCCCGGGATCTCTGGGGTATCTCCCTCACAAAATACGGCAGGACTGGTTTGGCCCTTTTGATTTGCTGGGGACAAAAACAGGTTTTTACAGTCCCAAAAAGTTTCCCGGGGTCCAGGGAAAATCTGGGCTATCTCCATCACCCCAAAATACGGGAGGAGCTGGTCAGGGTTGCTGATTTTGCTGGGACAAAACATTTTTATCAGTCCAACAGTCCGGGGGTCCCGGGGTACTCTGGGGGTATCCCCCATCCAAAGACGGAAAGGGGCTGGGCAGGCTTGCTGATTTGCTGGGGGGCAAAAAAGTTTTTTATCAGCAAACCCGTCCGGGGGTCCCGGGAAAACTTTGAGCTATCTTTTATCAAAAAAGTACGGGAGGAGCTGGGGCCGGGGTTTCTGTTTGGGTGGGGCAAAAAAAAGTTGTATCAAACAAACAAGTCCCCGGGATCCCGGGAAAACTCTGGGCATCCCATCACAAAAACGGGGGGGAAACGGGGAGGCTTGCTGATTTTCTGGGGGCAAAACCTTTTTATCAATCAAAAAAGTCCTTTATTCCCGGGAAAACTCTGGGGTATCTCCATCACAAAAATACGGCAGGGGGGCTGGTCAGGCTTTTGATTTGTGGGGGACCAAAAAAGTTGATCAATCAAAAAGGGCCGGGAGTCCAGGGATACTCTGAGCTATCTCCATCACAAAGTACGGCAAAGGGGTGGGGTTTGGGTTTCTGATTTGCTGGGGGAAAAAAAACAGGTTTTATCATCAAACCCTCCCCCGGGAGCCCCGGGATCTCTGAGCTTTCTCCATCACAAAAATACGGCAGGAGCTGGGCAGCCCCTTTCTGATTTGCTGGGGGCCCAAAAAAGTTTTATCAATTCCCAAACCCGTCCTGGGAACCAGGGATACCTTTGGGGATCTCCATCACAAAGTACGGCAGGAGCTGGTCAGGCTTGCTGATTTGCTGGGGACAAAACAGTTGTATCAATCAAAAAATCCTGGGGGGTCCCGGGGAAAACCCCTGAGCTATCTCCCTCACAAAGTTTCGGCAGGAGCTGGTCAGGCTTGTGATTTGTGGGGAAAAAAACAGTTGTGTCAATCAAACAGTCCCCGGGGGTCCAGGGTACTCCCGGGCTTTTCTCCCCTCACAAAGTCGGCAGGAGTGGTTTAGGCTTGTGGGGTTTGGGGGACAAAACATTTTATCAATCCAAAAACTCCTGGGGGCCAGGGGTTTTCTCTGGGGGTATCTCCCACAAAGTACGGGAAAGGGGCTTGGGCAGGCTTTTTGATTTTCTTGGGGGCAAAACAGTTTTGGGGCCAAACAAAAAGTTTCCCGGGGGGCCAGGGGTACTCTGGGTATCTCCCTCACAAAGTTCGGGAGGGAAGGGTGGTCAGGCTTGCTGGGTTTGCCCGGGGGAACCAAAAACAGTTGTGTCAATCAAAAAAGTCCTGGGAGTCCAGGGAAAACTCTGGGCCCATCTTTCCCTCACAAAGTTTGGGGGGGAGCGGGTTTAGGCTTGCTGATTTGCAAGGGAAAACAAAACATTTATCAATCAAAAAACTCCTGGGAGTCCAGGGATTTCTCTGGGCTATCTCCATCACAAAATACCCGGGAGGAGCCCGGTCCGGCTTGCTTATTTTCGGGGGCAAAAAAGTTTTTATCAAACAAACGTCCCCGGGAGTCCAGGGATAAATCTGGGCTATTCCCCCAATCCCAAAGTACGGGGAGCTGGTCCCGGCTTGCTGTTTGCGGGGACAAAAACAGTTGGTCAATCAAACAGTCCTGGGAGTCCGGGAATTCCGGGGTACTCCATCAAAAGTACGGGAGGAGCGGGCAGGCTTGCTGTTTGCGGGGGCAAAACAGTTTTTGTCCCAAACAAAAAAGTCCCGGGGGTCCAGGGGTACTCGGGCTATTTTCCATCAAAAGTACGGAGGGAGCTGGTAGGCTTGCTTTATTTGCCAAGGGGAAAACAAAAAAGTTGTATCAAACAAAAACTCCTGGGAGTCCCGGGTTCCCGGGTATCTCCATCACAAAATACGGCAGGGCTTGGGCGGCCCTTTCTGATTTTCGGGGACAAAAAATTTTTTGTCAATCAAACAGTCCTGGGATCCAGGGGTAATCTGGGGTTTTCTCCATCACAAAGTTTCGGAGGACTGGTTTAGGCCTTTCTGATTTTCTGGGGGCCCAAAAAATTTTAACAATCAAACAGTCCCGGGAAATCCAGGGATACTCGGTCTAAACTCCATCACAAAGTACGGCAGGAGCTTGGGCAGGCTGGCTGGTTTGCTGGGGGACAAAACAGTTGTATCAAACAAAAAGTCATTTTTTGGGGGTCCCGGGATACTCCGGGGTATTTTCCATCACAAAATACGGCAGGAGCTGGTCAGGCTTGCTGATTTGCAAAGGGGAAGGGCAAAACAGTTTTTATCAATCAAAACCCCTCCTGGGGGTCCAGGATACTCGGGCTATCTCCATCACAAAGTACGGGAGGAGGGTGGTCCCGGGGTTTTCGATTTTCTGGGGACAAAACCAAAATTTTTATCAAACAAAAAAAACCCGGGAGGCCAGGGATACTCTGGGGTATCTCCATCACAAAAATTTCGGCAGGGGTGGGCAGGCTTGCTGTTTTTCTGGGGACAAAAAAAAGTTTGTATCAATTAAAAAAGTCCTTTGGGGGTCCGGGATACTCTGGGCCCATCTCCACCCCAAAATACCGGGAGGAGCTGGTCAGGCTTGCCGATTTGTGGGGGCAAAACAGTTTTATTTAACAAACAGTCCTGGGAAATCCAGGGGTACTCTGGGTATCTCCATCAAAAAGTACGGGCAGGAGCTGGTCAAGCTTGCTGAATTTTGACGGGGAAAAAAAACCCGTTGTATCAATCAAACAGTCCTGGGAGTCCAGGGATACTCTGGGCTATCTCCTCAAAAATTTCGGCAGGGGCTGGTCAGGCTTTCCGATTTTCTGGGGACAAAACAAATTTTTTTTCAATCAAAAAGTCCCGGGAAATTTCCCGGATTTTTTGGGGTAAACTCCCTCACAAAAATACGGGAGGGCTGGTCAGGCTTGTGATTTTTTCAAGGGAAGACAAAAAAGTTGTAAACAAAACAAAACACTCCTGGGAGTCCAGGGGTACTTGGGCTATCTCCCTCCCAAAGTACGGCAGGAGCTGGTCAGGGTTGCCCGATTTTCTTTTGGGGCAAAAAAACCCTTGTTCAGTTAAACTTTCCCGGGGGTCCCCGGACTCTGGGATACTCTGGGCTATCTCCATCACAAAGTACGGCAGGAGCTGGTCAGGCTTGCTGATTTGCTGGGGGCCCAAAAAGGGTTTTTTCCCGTCAAAAAAGTCCTGGGAGTCCAGGGATACCCCTGGGCTATCTCCATCACCCAAAAAAAGGCAAAGGGGTTTGGGCAGGCCTTTTGGGGTGATTTGCGGGGAAAAAAACAGTTTTATCAGTAAAAAAAGGGGCCCGGGAAATCCCGGGGTACTTGAGCTATCTCCATTTACAAAGTACGGCAGGAGCTGGTCAAAGGGTTTCTGGGGGTTTGCTGGGGGCAAAAAGTTGTATCAAACAAAAAGTCCTTGGGGGTCCGGGATACTCGGGGGGTTTTCCCTCACAAAAACGGCAGGAGCTTGGGCAGGGGTTGTGATTTTCGGGGACAAAACCTTGTTTTCAATCAAAAAAGTCCCGGGGGTTTCCCGGGATACTCTGGGCCCATCTCCATCACAAAAATACGGCAGGAGCCCGGTCGGCTTGCTGATTTGCTGGGGAAAAAAAACAGTTTTATTTTTAGTCAAACAGTCCTGGGGGTCCCCCGGGGGTTTCTTGGCTATCTCCCTCACCAAAAATCGGCGGAGCTGGTCAGGCTTGCTGGGGTTTTTCTTGGGGGCAAAACAGTTTTTATCAATCAAAAACCCGTCCTGGGATTTCCCGGGTTTCTCTGACTATCCCATCCAAAGTAACGGGGGGAGCTGGTCAGGGTTTTTTTATTTGCTGGGAAAAAAAACCCCCGTATCAAAACAAACATCCCGGGAAATCCAGGGGTAAATTGGCTATCTCCATCCAAAGTACGGCAGGAGTGGTCAGGCCTTTTCTTTATTTGCTGGGGACAAAACAGTTGTATCAAAACAAAAACTCCTGGGGGTCCAGGGTACTCTGAGCTATCTCCTCACAAAGTACGGCAGGAAAATGGTCAGGGTTGCTGGGTTTTCTGGGGCAAAAAACAGGTTTTAAACAATCAAAAAAGTCCTGGGAGTTTCCCGGGTACTCTGAGCTATCTCCCCTCACAAAGTAGGGAGGGGCTGGTCAGGCCTTTCTGATTTGTGGGGAAAAAAAACGTTGATCAAACAAACACTCCTGGGAGTCCCGGGATCTCTGGGCTATCTCCCTCACAAATCGGCCGGGGTGGTCCGGGTTGCTGATTTTGTGGGACCCAAAAAAGGGTTGGGATCATTTAAACACTCCCGGGAAATCCAGGGATTCTCTGGGCTATCTCCATCACAAAGTACGGCAGGAGCTGTGGGCAGGGTTGCTGGGTTTGCTGGGAAAAAAATTTTTATCAATCTAAACCCTGGGGGGTCCAGGGATTCTTTGGGTATCTCCATCACAAAGTACGGGAAGGGGCAGGACAGGCTTGCTGATTTTCTGGGGACAAAAAAAGTTGTATTCCCAATTTAAAACCCCTCCGGGGGGGTCCCGGGGTACTCTGAGCTAAACCCCTCACAAAAATAAAGGCAGGGGCTGGTCAGGTTTCTGTTTTCTGGGGACCCAAAAAAGTTTTTATCAATCAAACACTCCGGGATCCAAGGGGTACTCTGGGCATCTCCATACAAATACGGAAAGGGGCTGGTCAGGCTTGCTGATTTGCTGGGGACAAAACAGTTGTATCAATCAAAAAAACTCCTGGGAATTCCCGGGGTACTCTGGGCCCTTTTCCATCACAAAGTACGGCAGGAGCTGGTGAGGCTTGCTGATTTGCTGGGGACAAAAAAAATTGTACAATCAAAAACTCCTGGGGGGTCCCCCAAAGGGTACTCTGAGCACTCCATCACAAAGTACGGGAGGAGGGGTGGTCAGGCTTGCTGATTTTTCTGGGGACAAAACAGTTTTTATCAATCAAACCTCCTGGGGGGTCCAAGGGGGGGAAAAAACTCTGGGGGTATCTCCATCACAAAGGACGGCAGGAGCTGGTCAGGCTTGCCCGATAGTGGGGACAAAACATTGTATCAAAAAAACACTCCTGGAAATCCCGGGGTACTCTGGGCTATCTCCATCACCAAAATAAGGAAGGAGCTGGTCCCGGCTTTCTGATTTTTTCTGGGGGCAAAAAAAGTTGTATCAATCAAAAAATCCTGGGAAGGGCCAAAGGGTAAATCCCGGGGTATCTCCCTCACAAAGTACGGGAGGACTGGTCAGGCTTGCTGATTTTGGGCAAAACAGTTTGTATCAATAAAAAAGGGCCCGGGAAACCAGGGTTTCTCTGGGCTATCTTTTCCCCCCCCAAAAATACGGCAGGAGCTGGGGCAGGCTTTTTTTGATTTTTGCTGGGGACAAAACAGTTGTATCAATCAAACAGTCCTGGGAGTCCAGGGATACTCTGGGCATCCCATCACCCAAAATACGGCAGGAATTTGGGCAGGCTTCGGAAATTTGCTGGGGACAAAACGTTGTTTTCAATCAAAAACTCCTGGGCCAGGGGGGAAATCGGGGTATCTCCATCAAAAGGGACGGGGGTTCTGGTAGGCTTGCGGGTTTGGGTGGGGACAAAACAGTTTTTATCAAAACACTCCTGGAGGTTTCCCGGGAAAACTCTGGGCTATCTCCATCACAAATTTCGGGAGGAGCGGTCAGGCTTTCTTTATTTTCTGGGGACAAAACCCGTTGTATCAATTAACATCCTGGGAGGGCCGGGATACCGGGGTATCTCCCTCAAAAAAGTACGGCCCGGAGCTGGTTCAGGGGTTTTCTTTATTTGGGTGGGGACAAAAAAAGTTGTATAATCAAAAAAGTCCTGGGGGGACCCGGGTACTCGGGCTTTTCTCCATCACAAAGTACGGGGGAGGAGGGTGGGCAGGGTTGTGATTTGCTGGGGGCAAAAAAAATTTTTTATCAAAAAAACAGGCGGGGGTCCAGGGATACCCCTGAGGGTACTCCTTCCCCAAAGTACTGCAGGAGGGTTTTTCCGGCTTGCTATTTGCTGGGGACAAAAAAGTTTTATCACAAACCCGTCCTGGGAGTTTCCCGGGAACTTGAGCATTCCATCACAAAGTTTCGGCAGGAAACTGGTTTAGGCTTGGATTTGCTGGGGGGCAAAACCCGTTGTATCATCAAAAACTCCTGGGGGTCCAAAGGGTACTCTGGGCTATTCCCCCATCACAAAATAGGCAGGAGCTTTCGGCCCTTTCTGTTTTCTTGGGGCAAAACAGTTGGATCAAAAAACAGTCCCTGGGAGTCCAGGGATACTCTGAGCTATCTCCATCACAAAGTACGGCAGGAGCTGGTCAGGCTTGCTGATTTTCCCGGGGAAAAAAACAGTTGTACGTCAAACGTCCTGGGAAATCCGGGATACTCCCCGGGCTATCTCCATCACAAAAATCGGGGAGGAGCTGGGCAGGGTTTTCTGATTTTTCTTTGGGGAAAAAAAAAACCGTTTTTATAAAACAAAAACTCCTGGGGGGCCAGGGATACTCTGGGGTATCTCCAAAACAAAGTACGGCGGAGCTGGGAAGGGTTGTGATTTGTGGGGACCCAAAAAAGTTGTATCAACCAAAAACTCCTGGGGGTCCAGGGATCCCCGGCTTCTCCAAACACAAAGTTTGGCAGGAAGCTGGTCAGGCTTTTTCCCGAAATTTTCTGGGGACAAAAAACCCCTTGTATCAATCAAAACTCCCGGGAGTCCAGAAATTTCTCTGGGGGTATCTCCATCACAAATCGGCAGGAGCTGGTTTAAACTTTCTGATTTGTGGGGCCCAAAACAGTTGTTTTCAAAACAAACAGTCCCCGGGAGTCCGGGATTTCTTGAGCTAATTTTCCCCTCACAAAGTACGGGAAAGGGGCTGGGCAGGCTTGCTGATTTGCTGGGGAAAAAAAAAGTTTTTATCAGTCAAACCTCCGGGGAGCCGGGATTCTCTGGGCTATCTCCATCACAAAAAACGGGAGGGCTGGTCAGGGGGGCTTTATTTGCTGGGGACAAAAAAAGTTGTTTTCAACTAAAAACTCCTGGGACCAGGGATACTCTGGGCTATCTCCATCACAAAAATAAGGGAGGAGGGTGGTTTAGGCTTGCTGGGTTTGCTGGGGACAAAAAAAGTTGTATCAATCAAACACTCCTTTTTAGTCCAAAGGGGTACTCTGGGCTATCCTTCCCTCCCCAAAGGACGGGGGGAGCTGGGCAGGCTTGCTGATTTGGGTGGGGGCCAAAAAAAGGGGTTTTTATCCCGTCAAACAGTCCCGGGGGTCCAAGGGGTACTCTGAGTTTTTTCCATCACAAAGTACGGCAGGGGCGGGGCAGGCTTGCTGATTTGCTGGGGGCAAAAAAAGTTGTAAACAATCAAAAAAGTCCTGGAGTTTTCCCGGGATACTCGGGGGTATCTCCATCACAAAGTTACGGCAGGGGCTGGTCAGGTTGCTGTTTTTCTGGGGACAAAAAAAAGTTGTATCAAAACAAAAAACCCTGGGAGTCCCGGGGGTACTCTGGGCCCATCTCCATCACCCAAAATACGGCAGGAGCTGGTCAGGCTTTCTGATTTTCTTGGGGGCAAAAAAAGTTTATCAATTAAAAAAGTCCGGGAAAATCCAGGGATTTCTCCGGGCTATCTCCATAAAAAAAGTACGGGCAGGGGGCTGGGCCCGGCTTTTCTGATTTTTCTTGGGGGCAAAAAAAATTGTACAGTCAAAACACTACTGGGAGTCCCGGGGTACCTGGGTATCCCCCATAAAAAAGTACGGCAGGAGCTGGTCAGGCTTGCTGATTTGCTGGGGACAAAACAGTTGTAAACAAAACAAACAATCCTGGGGGTCCCGGGGGCACCCCTGGGCTTTTCTCCATCACAAAGTTTCGGGGAGGAGGTGGTTTTGGGTTGCTGATTTGCTGGGGACCCAAAAAAGTTTTTTTTCGTCAAAAAGTCCCGGGAAGGCCTGGGGTACTTCGGGGCTATCCCATCAAAAAAAGTACGGGAGAAGCTGGTTTAGGCGGTGATTTTTGGGGGCAAAAAAAGTTGTATCAAACAAAACCCCTCCTGGGAGCCCGGGTACTCTGAGCTATCTCCATCACAAAGTACGGCAGGAGCTGGTCAGGCTTGCTGATTTGCTGGGGACAAAACAGTTGTATCTTCAAAAACAAATCCTGGGGGCCAGGGTTCTCCTTGGGGCTATCTCCCTCACAAAGTACGGCAGGGGGCTGGTCAGGTTGGATTTGCGGGGGACAAAAAAAGTTGTATCCCAAAAAGCCCCGGGAGTCCAGGGATATCCCTGACTATCTCCATCACAAAAATACGGCAGGAGCCGGGGCAGCTTTCTGATTTTGCTGGGGGACAAAAAAGTTGTATCAATCAAACAGTCCTGGGAGTCCAGGGGGGACTCGAGCTATCTCCCCTCACAAAGTACGGGGAGGAGCTGGTTCAGGCTTGGGTGGATTTGCTGGGGACAAAACAGTTTTAAACAAAAACAAATCCTGGGAGTTCCCGGGGTCCCCTTGGGCCATCTCCCTTAAAGTCGGCAGGGGGCTGGTCGGGTTGCTGATTTAGGGGGAAATAAAAGTTTATCAGTCAAACCCGCCTGGGAGTCCCGGGATAATCTTTTAGGGTATTCCCATCACAAAATACGGCAGTAAAATGGTCCGGGTTGCTGATTTGCTGGGGGCCCCAAAAAAGTTTTTTATCATGTCAAAAAGCCCCGGGGAAATCCAGGGTACTTGGGGGGTATTTTCCCTCAAAAGTTGGCAGTAAGCTGGTCAGGCGGGTGATTTGCGGGGGGCAAAACAGTTGTATCAAATCAAAAAGTCCGGGAGTCCAGGGATACTCTGGGCTATCTCCATCACAAAGTACGGCAGGAGCTGGTCAGGCTTGCTGAAATTTGCTGGGGACAAAAAAAGGGTTTTATCATCAAAAAAGTCCCCGGGAGCCCCCGGGTCCTGATTTTCTCCATCAAAAAGGACGGCAAGTAGCTGGGAGGCTTTCCGGGGTTTGGGTGGGGGCAAAACAGTTTTATCATTTAAAAAGTCCCCGGGAAACCAGGGATACTCTGGGCCCATCTCCATCACAAAAACGCCCGGATTTGGGCACTTGCTGATTTGTGGGGACAAAACGTTGTATCAATCCCAAAACCCCCGTCCTGGAGCCCAAAGGTTATTAAATCTGGGCTATCTCCATACAAAGTACGGCAGGGGGTTTGGGCAGGCCTTTCTGATTTGCTTGGGGGGCAAAACAGTTGTTCCCGGGCAAAACAGTCCCTTTGGGGGTCCAAGGGGGACTCTGGCTACTCCATCCAAAAATACGGCAGGAGGGGTTTAGGCTTGCCCGATTTTTCTGGGGGGCAAAAAAGTTTTTTATCAATCAAAAAATTTCCGGGAGCCAGGGGGGTACTCTGGGCTTATCTCCATCACAAAGTACGGCAGGAGCTGGTCAGGCTTGCTGATTTGCTGGGGGAAAACAGTTGAAACAATCAAAAGTGTTTTCTAATCGATCCCATGGGGGTTTTTTTAAATGATGCTGAGATGTCGGGTTTAAAAGGACCAGACGGGGATCCCAAAACCCCGGGTTCTTCAGGCGTTTTTTAGGGTTCAGTCCCCCAAAAGTGTAACTAACCAAACAAGCCCCCGATTTTTTTTTTCGTGGGAAGCCACCCGGGGAAAAAACCCAAACCCCCCCTTCAGGGGGTCTAAAATTTGGTAAATTTTTCAGTTAGGAAAAAATTGTGAAGGATGTCCCATGGCTCTTTAAGAGGATTTAATCCCTTTCAGTCGTATAACGACGGGGGAAAACCACGTGAATAACCTTCAGTTTAGGATTTCTGGGGTTCTACTGGATTCGAACCCGCAACCTTCCGAATCAAAATCTCCCCCCCCCCGCTTAAAGCTCGAGCCAAATCTGTCGGGCCCCGGGGGGTTTAAACTTCATGGAGAGTTTATGATTAAAATTTTCGAAGGGAGGGATCGAAAACCCGGGGGAACAGCACGTTTCACGTGACTACCTCTATTTTAAGGGGGGCCTCTAAAAGGGGGCCCCCTCTAAAAGGGGCCACCTCTAAAAGGGGGGCCCCTTTTATAGGGACCACCTCTATAGGGACCACCTCTTAGGGGGGCCACTCTTTTTAGGGGGCACCTCTAAGGGCCACCTCTAAGGGACCACCTCTTAGGGGCCACCTCTATAGGGGGCCACCTCTATTTTGGGGCCCCCCCTCCCTTTGGGACCACCTTATAAGGGGGGGGCCCCCCTATAGGGGGGCCACCTCTATAGGGACCACCTCATAGGGGCCACCTCTATAGGGGGCCCCCCTTTTAAAGGGGCCACCCCTTTGGGGGCCCCCTCTAAAAGGGGCCCCCTCTAACGTTTACCTTTTTGGCTGATTGGATCCAGTCTGGAACCCCGGCTAGAAACAGCAGGCCGGGGTAAAAAGTTCCCTGGTGCCCCATCGCGGACGATTCCCAGGGCCAGGATCAGCACGGTACTGAAACACACGAGCGCGACCTTGCTAAGTCAGGGGGCGGGGCCTGCAGGTGAAGTGGCCCGGCGCCTCCACCAAATGTTGGGGAAAAATTTACATCACGATTCCAACAATAATTTTATTTTGAAGATAGATTATTTATTATTTCTCAAAATACGTTTATATAATACATATTGCAAGAAAATGAAGGAGTACGACTTCGCAATACCGTTCTAAGCCCCAATAGAAAACTTTTAATGTTCTTCAATTTTGTATAGTAGTTTACCTGCTCCAGAATAGAAGCAGAAGGTCCGGTAGGATTGTAGATATTTAGGCTACATCAACGATAGCTTCTTTAGCCATGAAACGTGTTATTATATACTATTGTGTCAATGAGGTTTCAAGTTCGTAAACAATATTTGTATACTATATGTTAGATCATCACGTACTTAGATGTCCATAGAACCATAAACTAAGAAGGTTATTGATAGGAAATTATTGTAATAATAATAATAATAATTTGGACAATAGAATTTAGAAGGAGGCATATCCCTACTGAGCGGCTAGACAAATGATAACGATAATGTAAATCAACAAAAACTATTCATACACACTAAAATTCATCCACTCTAGCACATACACTTCTCCTGACTTAAACACACTATAGATTAGTGCGCAGTGTGTCAGTAGCCTACACTTGTGTAGAGTAGCATAATGGCTCTGTAACTAGATAATTTCCACTCACGCATTAGCCTTGCGTATTGTTGGCATCGCCAGGCAGCGTTGCACCATCGCTTGATTGACCGAGCAGCCGGCCAGCCAATTAAAGTAGTTGCCTATTATAACCGACCAGACGGTGTGACGCACTGTTGGGTCCATGTCGAAGCTGAAACAACGAAGAGAAATAAGATAAATTAATAAAATATGCATTGACCAAAGAATATTGTTGAAGAGAAGAAAATAATAATTCTAGGTTTTATATTCATCCCGAACTAAAGATTGTTTTAAAAAGTGTATATGGAACTTTTTCCTTCTATTCTAATTGTCATAACAAGATCTGAAAACTCTGTTTTGTATTTAACTGCCATCTCACGTACCTCTGACAATGTTTAATAGTATGGATAAACACAGTTTTTAAACCAAAATCATGACACTTTTGTACTGAGGAATATGAATAGGTTGAAAAGTTTTAAAAAAATCATTTACCCCCCGAAGGAAAAGTCTCTTAACTGAGTGTTATTATTTGTTACTTACGTTAGAAAAAGTATTAATTGATTTACGCTTATTCTATTCAGTTAGAAGAGATGATTTGGAACAAAAGGCAAAAAATAAGTACAGGAATAGACCCAAAATACTTAACTATAGTACCGGCAAAGAAATTTTGAAATTATAACCTACAACAACAATGTATAATAAGGCGACAATTTCGGTTATTTATTATTCTAAACAATATTAAAAATTATGAAATGAAAAGAATTAATGAGTCATATTAAAATCAAGAAAGGGTCGGCGCCGACAAGTTTGGCTTTGTCTGCCTTAAAATCATAACACCCTTGTAAAAATCAGATGTGTGACTGAATGGGTAGACTTAACATGCAACGAATTTATTTATCCTAATTATTTATTGAAACAATAAATGAAAATCAACGACAATGGGAGTAATTGAATCAAAATTGTTCATAATTTTGTATACGTAGACAGTAGGGCCTATGTTTATTAATACATTACTTTAGGAACTCTAGCCGATCGCTGGCCTTGCTCCTCTGGAATACGACTCCCACCCCCCCAACCTTGATGGTTCCCAGCACCATCACCGTGAAGACCCCTCCGAACATCAGGATAGTCTGCAGGGTGTCAGTCCACACCACAGCTTTGAGTCCGCCCTGTAACACATAGGTAGAGATGTGCAAAAATGGTGAGAACGAAATTTGGGATTCTTTTTAATAAGTTACAATAACCCCTTCAAATTCAGTTTGTACATGAATCACCTGAAATTGTGATTGAATGGAACCAATTTACAATTCGTGAATTTTCGCGATATTTTAGTTGATACCGCGAACTAGTGGCGAAATTAGCAATTATGTCTTTAAACGCGAATTAGGACACGAAATTTAAACAAAGTTTTTAAAGTTTTGGTGGAGGTGCCGGGTAGGTAGTCGAAATAAAAATTAATTAAAACTGGCTGGTACATATGGTGGAGGTGCCGGGTCATAAAACGCGATTGTGAGATCGTAATAATAGTTTGTATGGGAAAGTTCAAAATACTTCATATTAAAATATCGACATTACACAAAAAATGCATAATTTCGTAATTTTGGTGGAGGTGCCGGGTAGTAGAAATTAATCCTGGTAAAAACTATCGGAAACTTAAAACTGAAGGCTGAAATTGAGCTTAAAATTAAAACTAATTCTCACTCTCATGTGCGTGCTTTTTTTTAAATTAATCATTGTCCTGGAATTTGTGATACTGATAATTTAAAACTACGTTCGTTTTTTTTTTCGCGTTGTGCAATATTAAATTGTGTTTTTTGTTAATTAACGAAAAATCTTGAATTTTTATTTTTAGGAGCAAATTTTTAAACTTGAAAAAACATTTTTATCGATCTCTACTGATATAACATAACAACATTGATTCATTGCGAGAAGCAAAACAAAATAACACATTTACACTATCACACACATTTATTTTCAACTAATAATATTGTGTTCGAATACGATATAACGAACTTCGTCCAAGTTAGTAAATAATACATAACTACAGATAATACAAACATATAAGATTTTAATTCTGATGTTTCCATAGAATTACATCTAGCTTTAAACAAAATTGAAAGAAACTAATATAGATAGGCACATCTTAATCATGTAAAAGCAACAATATTCTGTTAAGCAGCAATTCTAATAATATGTGTTGTAGAGGCACGTCGTAAATTTTATGTTGTTATTACGTTATTCTAAATTAAATAGATCATCTTACCAGAGTCGTGTAAAAGATGCACACCAGGCAGACTATGGGCGTCACAACGTGTAGATTTATTCCAGTCACTGAAAACAAAAATATGTGACATAGTTATGAATCAAGTGCAATTTTATTTCAATACATTATTTAAGGCTTAAAAGAGATTTTTGAGTGTAATACTTGTTAGTTATTGCTTAAATATACTTTATAACATTTTTCAATATTCTATAATGTGTAGACCTACATTAAAACTGATTGTTCGATACTTCTTTAGGTTAATAATGTTATATATTTTAAATTGCTTACTTCGTAATTGTTATATTCTCTTACTTCGAACAGACAATACTATGAATGATTGTATATTATTTCTTGACAATACTGTATCATCATGTATGAAATTAAATTAAATGTAATTGTAGTATTATAACAGGAGGGAGGTTGTGTCTTACCTTGATTAAACGCAAGTGCTGGAACGTAAATTACGATAGGTATGTAAAGAATCTGGAACAAAGCACGGATTAATATATCTTAAATTTACTATAATACCAATTTTATATTTTTGTCATGAATATTTTTTGACGTTAGTATAATATCAATATGGTATAAACTTCCGTCCCTGTCAACTATGGATTCAATACCTACCATAATTATAATAAGTGTAATTACCATTTTAACGAGGAAGATCGCTGATCCCAAAAGGCGTACATGTTTGTTGAACCGCAGCTTCAAATACTGCAACAAAATAAATATTGTATTAAAGTACAGTATTGGCATCCAACGATCTGTTTCTTCGCGTCCTAATCATGAATTTTGTTATTTTTTAAAGGAAACCTGTCCAATTGAAATTGACCTTCTCCTGGCATGCCTTACAAATACAACGAGTGGTTACATAACATGAAAACCTAATATATACAACTTCTTCTAACCAATAAAACTATACATGTATTAGCATAAATTTCATATGCAAGTAAAAGAAGGGTTATATATTATAAAAATTGAACCTATATATCAGGTAGTAACGTTACAAATACAAATCATTAGACTTTTCACTTTTTTTTTTACATTTAAAAAGAAAATCGACTTCTTTACAACAGTCTTAATCATCAAATCAATCAATAATATTAAAGAAGGATAATCATGTATAAATTCACAAATTATTGATCACAATTCTCAGTTCAAATTAACATTAATTGTAACTTTTTTTTTCAGGTACGAATTAAAATGGTAACATATTTGGTTTGGCATTCAAGACTACCAAACTAGCAACAAAAAACAAAACATAACTTCAAGTGCCATCTGGGAAACAATGTTACCTAGATTTCAACTTTTGGTTACCCAAGTTGATGCTTAACTGTTGGCCACAAGATCTGCGACAGTTTGTCTTCATTGTATCCATGTTCTAAACTTAAACTTGAACTTTTGAGCTGTCAAGTTCGTAATACTTCATCTTGATCAGACGAGCAATAATTTGGACGTAACTTGTCACGTCGCCGACGACAGATGACGTCAAATTTAGACCAAGAACAAGACCTATCTTCGTTGTGATAGTATTCGGAACACGTCCCTATTCTTACCTCATACGATGATGTGATCTGAAGTGTGTAGAACACTGGTAGGTAGATGAACGCCATGGTGATGCTGACTAGACACTCTGATATGACGATCATGTAGTACTGAGTGCCGTACACATACATCTCCGTGGGGAGACCGAGGAGGGAGATACCAGACACATAACTGAAACCAGGGATGAACGCACAATGCTGTACTCAAACTATTCAAAACAATAGGTTGATCTTTTGTCCTCCAATTGATACACCTTTTGCACTTTTTACATGCCTTTTGAAGAAATAAACGTTCTTTTAACCATGTGTAGTTACAACTTTTACAGCTTTTGCACCTGCCTCTTGAGGAAGTGTAAAGGTGTACAAGAGAAATTTGCGCCAATTTCAAAAGCATCTACTTTATAATGTGCAATTGTTTGATAAGGGAAGATACAACTGGTTATAATAAAAATATATGTAATAAAATACACATATCTGTGTTATAGAGTGGATCAACTGAAAATGTGTGAATCGAATGACAGCTGGCAACATAACCTCGAAATTTGCTGTCAAATTACAACAAAATCGTTCTTAGGTCCACACGTAAATTATTACACTTTTACCCCCATTTCTAGATATGTATTTTACACCTGGGTGTAATTACCACGAAGTGGACTGGCCTTAATTGATTTCTACACTAGAAATAAGCCTGCGCTAAGTTTATGCAGTGTTTGGAAAGATATATATAAACCTTGTTCTAATATTTACTACGCCCCAGTGTTAATAAGTCCCAATAGGCCAAAATTAAAATGTGGCCGCCATGTTTTCCCGCGGCCTGTTAGATGACGTCAGCGAGTAACGCCGGAACGAACCGAATATTCACGAGCGTGGTCGATAACGGAAGGTATCTTCTAGACCCTCTGATCGTGTCTATACATGTTCCCGCGCTCTCACCTGGCTATCAGGGACATGGAGATGGGGAAGATCCCCATGGTCTTGCCCCCCATCAGATACACGGACGTGGTGTTTTGCTTCTGCTTGGCGAAGAACGCGAAGTAAACACCAATGAGTGCAGACGAGAGCAGCATCACGCCGAACACCACGTAGTCGAGCCAATCAAAGAACCGGCTGGGTTCGACTGTGTCCATGGTTGTGTTTTGTCTTCACTCTGGGCTTGACGGTGCTATGTGTCTTAGCCTGGAGTTGAATGCTGGGGGTTTGATTCCGAGTAATATACCTAGAAAATAAAGTTGCTTTGAAGAACCGCCATTGAGGTATGATGCACCTGACCCAGAGCTTTATGTACTGGGATTATCCACTCTGGTTATTCCAAGGCTATGGTAAAGTGTATTTTTCATAACCCATATCAATCCATTTAATCGGCACTTACTATTGTTGAGTTTCGAAAATGTGGCTGTCTTACCCATTGTAACCTTAATTTGGAAGTAAGAGAGTGTCATAATTGTTAATTGTGCAAGAAAGTGTGAATAAAAATAGCGCGATTTTTTGGGATGGTGTTTTTACTACGGAACTCCGATGTTTTTTTCTATAGCCGTGTTTTAGGCTGGAAAAGCCTAACACTAAAATGTTTCAAGTGCCAAGCAAGATACGATGCAAACAATAAGTATTGATCAAAACCAAAGTAGGCAAACATAATATATATTTATAAACAAAGATGCAATACAAAATATTATGTTTTATAATAAAAAATAAAAAATAAATCAAAGCCAAAAATTCCGCAACCAAAACGAGGAGAAAAATTAAATTTAAACTTGTCTTACAAAGATAAATAAACAATAAATTAATTTTGTTTAGATTGGAGAAGGGTTGACAGGTTGGGAAAGCAGAAGTCCAGCCTGAAGGGCTGGGAGCGACAAAACTTTTCACCTGCTGATGAAAACTGCAGCTAATTTAAAGTTGTTTGTTATAGGTACCTTAATTCACGACGCGTTTCGTCCTTCTGGGATTCCACTGGGAGTTATTAGCTGCAGTTGTCATCAGCAGGTGAAAAGTTTTATCGCCCCCAGCCCTTCAAGCTGGGCTTTATGTTCTCTTTGCTTTCCCAACATGCCAACCCTTCTCCAATCGTAACTAAACTATAGCCGGTTGGCCTTTTCCACACTAATTGTAAACAATAAATTAAATATGAAATATTATATAACATGTAACACTACTAATGTAAATAAAATCAGCAAAAATAAAAACAAAATAAGGTCCTACCTAAAATACAACAATATAATTGCTGTATTTAAATGAATAGATTGATAGTTGGGATAAACATTGTCATATTTTTTAAGTGAACTTCCAGTTGCATCATATCCCTTTGAAAGCGGAATTAAACACATAGCCTGACGATCAAGGTCGGTATACTTCATTGTATAGCGGAACTTCATGGAACGGTTATCATCTCAAGATGCATACAGAGTTGAATGACCTCGCCTAAGTCAGTACTTGTTATCAGTACTGATAAGAATCAAATACGATCATACACTAGTTCCTAAGATACATTCATCTCTAAAGATAGACCAAAGCAGGCAATGCTGGGGTCTTGGAGCCCGTGCATAAAACTTATATATTATAGTCAATATTTCTCATTTTCACTTCACGATTAATTCAATATGAAGTTTCAATAAGATGTTTTTTAAAGCGACTAGTTTGAGAGAATACGGCAAATTTGGAGTTATTCGTTCGGCCATGACGCGTCCTATGAATATGAAACTGTGCATATAGATGAGCAGCCCTATAGTCGTAGATAATCAATCTGTTTTGAAACAATAATTCACGAAAATTGTCACTTTTGCACTTATTAACAAAATCAAACATAGTTAAAGTAAACAAAAAATTGTGGAAAGTGTGTACTTACCAAAGTTTGAAACG
Source organism: Sweltsa coloradensis (assembly GCA_024449915.1). Classification (NCBI taxonomy): domain Eukaryota; kingdom Metazoa; phylum Arthropoda; class Insecta; order Plecoptera; family Chloroperlidae; genus Sweltsa; species Sweltsa coloradensis. Next base: position 256,540 of record JAMZAV010000708.1, read on the forward strand.
AAGTCATACACATAAAAAATAATAACATTATTGTCCTGGCAATTTATTTCAAGTTATGATTTCATATATTATTTAAATGGATATTCGTCCTATTTAAAGAATCTCTGAAGGCTCATCGAAGAACTGAACAGCATGGCTTAGAATTTGTTATGAAGAATGTGTTAAAAATGACTGTCTTGGATTTGAACAAGGACTCTAAGAAAATGTGCTATTTTTGCAGGGAAACTTGTAAACAATGTGCTGCTTAGAATATTTTGGCATTTTATGGAGTTGTGTACTGTTAAAAATATATTAATTATTTGTTCTAGGGAAAGTATTCTTTAGCAATTTTATTTAATTAAAATATTTTGAATTCTGTGTCAGAGTTTGAGATTCAGAAATAAGCTACATATAAAATTTAAAAAATAACATATTCATAAATAGGAATAATAATATACTTTAAATATAAAAGTATTTCATTATACAAACACGTAAAATATTACCTGCATAATTCACGTCTCTCGAATGTCAGTAGCCATTGTTATACCTGATAATCTTCTCAATTTTGCCATGGGTGCGCTTATGTAGTTGGCTAAATTAAGAAATTATACTGGCAAGGTAGAGTAAAAGTCAAGTTCGACGACGTTTTTACGAATTCATCGTATGATTGTGGCCGAGAGTCTTAATTAAGTGATATTGTGACGTCAGTCCTTGAAGTCAACCTGTTAGAAGCCTCCTCTAGTGAAGAGTTTGTGAACTTCAGTTTATGTACCTTAAACATTAAACACATCAGTTCAACAGTTGAATGAGAAGTTGAATGCGCATTGGTATAGAGTAAAGTAAAGAAGTGAGTGAAGACTAAAGAAAAAAATTATTGAAATTAAAAAACTGAAACTTGAAACTTTAAATAAATCGTTGTAATGGTATTAAAACATTATTTTTGCGAAATACAAATCACTGCTTCGTTTGCGAGATAAAAATTCAATAAAATCAGGTAATTTCGCATTGTCTAAATAGTAGCTACTGAATAGAGGAGACACGACAGGAATATCTTCACGTATCGCGAGACTTGAAGATCAGGCGAAGTTCATTGCAATGTTCTTTTTTTTAAAAACAAACAAATACTTTATTTTACACGCCCTTACACCAAATAAATTAAAAATACCTGGGAACACGCCCCTTAACTTTCCACTTTAAATTAATGTTAAACAGAATAGACTTAAATGTAGAGATACTCCAAAATTAATGTAAAAGATAACAGGAAAAATGGGAAAACCTTCTGCAAAAAAAGCAACGTTTGATTGATAGCAGCGAAACTAACAGAGATTCTTACAAACAGTCTCCCTCTAAATTCATCACGTTTTAAACCTAGTGCGACTCAAGAAGAGGAGCTAAGTGTGGAAGTGGTACGTACTTGGTCAAGCCTCCTGTGAAACGTTAAAAAATAAATAAAGATGTATAATTATTTATATCCGCTTTAAAGATGTTTCGTAATATTCGAGGTGTCACCCAGCCGTCATGAAACGTGATGTGAACTTGAAAACTATCAAAATCGAGGGCATTAAGATACCTGACAACACATGACAAACTTCGTTGGGGTATGAGCATTCCTTCTTGGTGAAAAAATGGCTTTGAACATGCTTAGCTACTGCTACTGCTACGGTCTAATCGTCAGTTTCAATTGGACAGCGATTCTGACCAAACGGGTGGGGCTACAACTTTCATTTTTTTATATTTACATTAAGGTTATAGTGATATAGACTCTTTTGAAAGAAAAACGTTGATAAAGATTGCTGGAAGACTTCCAAATAAAGGTTTTATAGCCTTTTACGAGAATATAATCAACAAGTAACTATAGTTACTTGACAATGAGCACCTATACTGTTTACAAAAAACAAGTCTTTTGACCACTGGATATTTTAAATTCTACTGTTAATTGGTAATACCATATCAATTAAATCGACTTTGATAAAATTCTTTTATCTTAACAAATAATTTTGTAATGGAACTTGAAAAAGTAATGAGATCCCACATATAACACAAAAAACTTGTAAAAAAATAGCCAAACCTCACACAATCAAAAGCAATGAGATCTAAACGAAATGCCAAGCTTATGAACCCTCCTACATTTTCACAATCTTGATAATAGGCTACATAGATTCACTTTTCCCTGGGACTGTATCCTTGCAAAGCTTGGCAAAATAAATTTGCACAAACTTTTACATTTAAAACAATAGTTGCAAATAAAATTTTGCCACGCTTTGCAATGATCCAGTCACAGGGCAAAGTGAATTTATGTATTAAGATTGCGAAAATGTAGTAGGGTACATAAGCTTGGCATTTCTTTGAGATCTCATTGCTTTTGATTATGTAAGGTTTGTTTTTTTTACAAGATTTTTGTTATATGTGTACATTATACCAATATTCGCATTCATTTTTCGAAACCAATTTTTTTTTTTTTACTCACCTCTCATTTCAAATCAAAAAATTTAATTCTCGTATCAAATATACGAGTAAAACCCTTTCCACTTGTCTTCGGAATCACTCTAGGTCACCCACGAAGCTAAGTACTCACGCGTGTGCGAACCTGAAGCTTCACGTGACTTACAGCTGCAGCCAACACAATCCCGACCCGCGTCGCCCACCGTCGTATCGTCGTGCTGGTCACAAGCTCGCGAGAACTTTGAACTTCTCTAACGGGAGACATTCATGAGGTTCTATACTCACTATCGCCGCAGAGGTAAACAGTCTGATACTACATCAAACAATAAACAGTTAATTAATTTTAGAAATATTTTATCTACAAGAATAGACTGGGTTTATGTTGGATTTTGTACTTGGTTGATATTTCTATCTTATGTAACAGTAAAATTAAAATTCCTTAATTCGTTGAGTAGTATTCACGTTGTATCACTTAATCCAATGTCGCGTTAAATTCAGTGGCGCGTCACTAGGAGGTTTTGGGGGGGAGCGCGCCCCCAAATAATTTCCTTGTTTTCCTCTTTTATCCAATTAACAACCCACAGTTGGTCATCCTTTAAAACGCACAAATTTTCACCAAAATGACCTTGAAGAAGAAAAAATCTCCGGGGGCTGGACCCCCCACTTAGCCTTCGGTATATTAATTGGTTGCCTCCCCCTTTACGAATTCCTGGATACGCCACTGGCAATGAATCCCCCCTCCCCTTGCAACTTTTTTTATTTGCCACTGCTGGATTTTCGCCCCCCCAATGTCCAAACTCTAGTGAAGCTCCTGGTTGTATTACAAAGTTCTCGCCCTAATCTGTAATATGTGCACTCAGCCTCTTACTCACTAGGACTGACTTTCAGTTGAGGCGTTATAGACGATCAGATACGTCCCCATTTTCGAGAAGATGGGCTCAATCGTCCGAACAAGCTGAGAGAGGGCTAAAAAAATTCGTAATTTTCCCTTGATTACAGAAAAGGCAACCCGGAAAACGAAATCGGTAGCTTTTAGCTTTGAGGGGCAAAAAACGGTCAAAAACGGCAAAGTGTAAAAAGACTTAAAGAAGACATACAAACCTAAACTCTAACGCTAATGCTCACACGAGATCACAAAAAATAAAGATGAAATACAAATCGGTAACTTTCAGCCTTTAGAGGCCAAAAACGACCAAAAAAGGCAACATGTAAAATAGATTTGATAAAGCCCGATTTAACAATGAGCTTACGCTAATACCATCACGAGAACATTAAAATAGATACGAAATAGGAATCGGTAGCTTATAGCTTTTAGAGGCAAAAAACGACCAAAAAAGGCAAATTTTGTAAAGATTTTAAGACGACCGATTTAACCATTCACTAACACAAATGCTAATACGAGATCATAAAAAATGTAAGGGAAATATGAATTGGTAGCTTTTAGTTCTTTCAGCACAAAAATGGATAAGAGGGCACACTAGTAGAGGTCGCAATTTCATCTAAAATAGCGTTAGATAATATGCGTGAGTGTTATACAATAGTAGTTTGCACAATGTTTATATTAACTAGAAACATAACAAAAACTTGTAAAAAGACAGACAAACCTTACACACTCGAAAGAAATGGGATCTAACAAAAGGGCCAAGCTCATCTACCCTTCCACATTTGCGCATTCTTAATTCATAAACGTACAGTGCCCCGTAACAGCATCCGTGAAAAGCTTGGCAAAATAGAATTTGCAATTATTAATTTAAACGTTATAGTTCATCCAAGTTATTTTTTTCTAATTAATTTAAAAGTAATGGTCATGCAAATTCTATTTTACCAAGCTTTTCAAGGATGTTATTACGGGACACTACTGTACGTTTATAAATTAAGAATGCGCAAATGTGGAAGGGTAGATGAGCTTGGCCCTTTTTTAGATCTCATTTCTTTTGAGTTTGTAAGGTTTGGCTGTATTTTTACAAGTTTTTATGTGTGGGATCTCATTACTTTTTCAATTTCCATTGCATTTGTTTAAAAATTTTAAATTAAACTACGGTATGACCAATTAACAATAGAATGAAAAAATGTAGTGATCCCAAGACTTGCTTTTTGTAAACAATGTAGGCGATCATTGTCAAGTAACTTTAGTTAATTGTTGATTGTATGCCTGTATAAGGCTTTTTTTAAAACCTTTATTTGGAAGCCTCCAGCAAACTTTTTTAACTTTTTCTTTCAAAAGGAACTAAATCACTGTTACCTTAGTGTCCATGTAAAATATGAACGTTGTAGCCCTACCCGTTTGGTCAGAATCGCTGAGCAATTGAAACTGACGGATTAGACAGTATATATAGTAGCCAGTAGTAACTAACATCCTTAAAGTGATTTTGAGCATGTTTCAAGTATTTTTTCACCAAGAAGGAATGTTCGTAAAACAACCAAATTTGGCATGTGTTGTCAGGTACCCAAATCCCCTTGATTTTGATAGTTTTTAAGTTCACATCACGATTCATGATGGCTGGGTGACACCTCGAAATCACCCCAACTCTGCTTGCTGTATAAGGTGCCTGAGTGTGTAGCGCACCGCGGCTTGGCTGCGGCGCCCTAACGGGCACCGAGACTAACATCAAGTGATTTTGAGCATGTTTCAAGTCATTTTTCACCAAGAAGGAATGTTCGTACACCAACCAAATTTGGCATATGTTGTCAGGTTCCCAAATCCCCTTGATTTTGATAGTTTTTAAGTTCACATCACGTTTCATGACGGCTGGGTGACACCTCGAAAACACCCCAACTCTGCTTGTTGTATAAGGTGCCTGAGTGTGTATAGCGCACCGCGGTTTGGCTGCGGCGCACTAACGGGCAACTAGATAAAATACGATTACTATTTTTACATTTTGTATTGTAGGCCAGCTGCACCGCACATTGAGTGGTGGAGTGGATACTAATTATCACTGATCATTTCAAAAGTTACACACTTTACTGCTTTGCCTTTCCTGTTGATCAAGTAACATTAACTTTGATTTGACTTTAATAGATTAAATAAAAATTAAATAAGAAAGCGCTCCGACTTTTAATAACCGTACCCATTAAAACTGCATTTTTTATTTCCTTTTCTGAACTGGTCCTGTGTGACGAAATGCTTTTTTGCCTTTGCCGGCCCCCAAAGTTAAAGGGTACTGAAATCGATTTCCACATTTAATTTGAATTTGTATTGATTTAACAAATTTATTGCAACCTATCGCAGCGTTTTCGGGCAATTAGTATTCTATTTGATATAGTGCCTTTTTGCCGTTTTTTGGTTCCCAAACTATAATCGACATATTTTGATTTACTCATTACATGTTCTGTATTGTCTTGAATTATTGAAGTTATTACTACTCTACCCAGCGTTATTGGACAATTGGTATTCATTTTCATATAATATATATTTACCTTTTACCCTTTTTCGCTCTAAAAGGTAAAAAGTACTATTTTCAATTTCAGATATTGTTTTCTGTTTGAGCTTAAAATATCACATTTGTTTCCACCATAGCCAACGTTATAGGCCAATTCGTAATCTGTGTAAGAAATATTATCCTTATTTGCCGTTTTTTGGCTGTAAAATCTAAAAGCTACCGATTTCGCTTTACGGGTTGGCCTTGATGTAATCAGGGGAAAATTACGAATTTTTTGAGCCCATTCTCGGCTTGTTCGGACAATTGAGCCCACAAAAGTGCGTATCTGATAGCCTATTACTGTGTAAAGTGTTATTTAACTCGGCACTTTAACTGATCCAAAGTCAGATTCAAGTTGATTATATGTCAAATGGATGGCAGCCCGAACCGGGAATCGAGCCCGGGAACTTTTGTATTGGAAAATCAGTTAGGTGACAGAGTGGGTAGATTCTAAATATGAATTTATTTATTTAGCACAAGACCAAACAGAAACAAAATTTTAAAGCATGAGAAAAAATATAGATAAATCCTTTAATTCTGTTAAATGAGCTTCCCAAAACAAAATTAGGACGTAAAATAAAAAATCTTCATCAGCATCTAAGTAGGAATCAGAGTGATAATGGGTGAGGAAGTGTTCAAATGAAAGTTCGTTTGTGTAATAAAATAAGTGACCTTAGTTAAAGTTTTTTAATTAAAGGTTTTAAAATCCTTTAATATTATCGTAATAATATCGTTGTTAAACCAAATATACAACCATAGTGATGTTGAACTCGCTCGTCGATACCAATATAATTATGCAAGGCCATGACTTGCAGGTTGCGTGAAACAAGGAGTATTTCCTGAAGACTTTGTTAGATGTTAGATTAAATTAAGTGCGCAAGTGATTGCATCATTTAGACAGATGTAAATAAGAAAGTTTGAACTTTGTTTTAATGGAATCTGTTTCAAATATTCATAGTAGGGCTATATCAAACAAACTTGAAACAATTTCCTCAAACGTTTTAAAAACGTACCCAACATGGCTGCACTGCAGGCCTGCCATAACCTCGAATCCATATGAATATTGAAATATTGAATGAATATGAATAGGCAAAAAGGAAATTTTGACCACAATAGTTTCTAACTAAACTGTTGGGATATACGTATGTAATCAAAGTGAGTCGACGCGCAAAGATGAAACGTATTGATTTAAAAAATATGGGTTTTAATTTTTTTAATTTACATTTTTATTTTGGGGATGATTACACTCACCCACCCGATAAGAATTTTAAGAAATGTTTTTGGGTAGTTAAGTTTTTTTCTGAATCCATTGATACCAAATTCGCTTCTGTTGCAAATATTTGTCCTAGATTCGTCTCAAATTTACTTTATAGACCCTTACCTCTCTCTATATGAAACTTGATGTAAACCTTGAGCCAAACCTTACACAAGCTTCCGTTGACTTTACGCTTTCCTACGTGTGAACATTTATGTGTCCTAGTAACACAGCTAGTCATAAATCGAGCTTAAAGTATCTGAAGTTATGAACTCTTCAACTGAGCATTCTATTTCTGTAACATACACGTGAAATAATCAGGAAGATGGGAATATCTTGCAATCACGAATCACCTCAATAGGAAACTAGCTACACCATGAACCGAGTAAATACAATAAATCTCACTGGTTGATTTATATAGCGTAGGGATCAGAAAAACAGATTGTTTATATTTATGATACGGAATATTATTGTCTACGTTGTACTGTTTACATATTGTGAACTACAGAAAGCTGTGCGATGAGACGTAACTTCAGCTCCAGCCCCACCCCCGCAATTTTTTTTGGGACAACCCCCACCCCCCCCCTACCTTCAATACAGTGCTTTCTTACGAGATTTCATCTCTGCTCGATTTTTCGACCACTTTGTTTCTATATCTAGAAACCCTAGAAGCCCATAAAGGGGCTAGTAACTCAAAAATTATTTTTTACCACATGATCTATAGCACAATACTACACTAAATTGACTGTTTAAAAAATTATGTAACTGTGATTTAACACGAATTTTTCAATTTTTTTTTATCCATTAATTTGCGAAAATTAGTGTTATTTGAAATTTCTTAAATCGGCTCTAAGCTGCTTTTATTTGATCCACATAGATATACTAGAGCGTAGTACCAATCTAAAATGCCCAATTTTTACATTTCTTAAAACTGTGCCCAAATATACCCTCAAACACGCAAAAATATGCATTCCAAAATCACACCCCATCTTGGTAATCAGCATATTTTGACCGAACTAATTGCCCAAATTACAAAACAAAATATAGAGAATTTACAGAAAAGGCTGTAGAGTACGTCAATAATGCTGAGTATTTTTTTTTTTTAACCAAAATCCTCCAAGGTCACGGGGCATAAAGATCGTCCCCATGGGACATTTTTGCCGATGGGACCTAGCTCGAAAAATGCCATGTTTGACTATTTTTTGGGAGGTCATGGTGGCCCCAATAATTTTTCTGTTAATTGCTAAATTCATTACTAGTTATAGCCTGAATGAAATTTATTTTTTGAGTTTAGCGGTTAAATACCCCTTTAATCAACTCTACATGGTGATATTATTATGAAATATTTTTGTATGGGCGGTACGCATTTGTCATTTTTGTGGACCTTATTTAAACTGTGCATGTTTGTCAAGCAAAGATAATCACTCTCATTTCTTGTCAGAGAATATAACAATGTCAAAAATTTGAAAACAAAATGAAAAATATACCATCGTGTCTAATTCAAAAATCGTAATATATTTTTATTAATTTTATGTCTTACTTTTATAAATAGTAGTCTTCATTTAGGCTTCATGATATTTATATATATATATATGCATATTTCGTATCAATCAGGTAAAATGTAAATTTTTACCGTTGGAATAAAGCCTGTTATAGGGTGCAATTATGTCCCTCTTCGGGTGCATTAGGTATATTGCGAATAGGAAATATTGTGAAGGGATGTCCGAGGGCTGACTCAATCCCTTACATTCGCATTAACGACTGAGGAAAACCTCGGAAAAAACTTCATTCAGGATTGCCGGTCACGACGGGACTCGAATCCGGGACCTCCCGAATCAGAGTCGATGCGCTTGGCGCACGAGCCAACACTGTAGTCGGTATCAATCAGGTGCTTACTGGCTGCTTACTACAATTTGGAATTTGAAACAGAGCATTAATTTAACATATTTTGTTTCATGTTGTTTTCGAGAAGATTACTTAAAATATTTTGTAATGTAGAGTGTAGAGTGTAGACTATACAGTACACACACGGACATAAATGAATACATGTACACCCGGCGTCAGAAGTAAATCAAGAGGTATCCCTTGATTTACTTCTGACGCCGGGTGTACCGAAAACATCATTTTTGAGTTGCACATAATAATATCATAGTTCGTTATAAAGACATCACAAGACGGATTTTAGTAACACCACTTTTAGATTGCGAGGTTTGTAGTAAATGATTTTGCACACATTTTGGCATTCTGATATTTCATATCATATTCCACTTTATTTTGAGGTGAGATGACAAAATATTTTTCCTTCAAAAACGTGCAATTAAAATTGAGACATAACTTGAATAAAGTAAATTCCTGAAGTACGAGCATGAGAGTTTTCTCAGCACAATATTTCAGAAGTTTTCGTGCGTTTGTGTGCAAGTGCTAAAAATTAAAACACAACAAAGTGATAGTGAGTTTTTTCAAATATTATTCCGAATTCATTAAATTTAATTCAATCTGTTCGGGTTTGAGTTGTTGTAAACAGCTACTCAGGAAGTTCACACACAAAACCCCGTGGGTAAACACAACCTACAATGTACAAAATAGATTTATCCGCCGCAAATACGACGCATTTTGAAGAATTGGCGGGAACTGGATCTTGACCAACTTTGTCGAAGTTGGGGATGTAGCTTGCGTGTTTTCCTGAAAAACAATAAGAGGTGCTAGGAATAAGGAACTCGAAAATGTTAACAATAACAACTAACAATTTGTTTCGGGTTCGTATTATGTTTTGAAAATTTGAATCTGGCTTCCCGCCCAAAGACAACACGAAAAGTAGTGTGATGTGACCACTGAGCCCTATATATACTTACGTGGAGGGCGCATGCTATACTGTAACCTTGAAGCCTACATGGGCCTAAAGAGATGGGCCTATTATCGACGACCCTCGATTGTATTGCGATTATTATTGCGATTGCACCGCCATCTAGATGTAAATCTTAACATCAAGATGGCGGCTTGTGGCTTGCTTATTTTGAGGTTATGTTGACTATTATACCTACATTACAGCTGTCTATTATCAGGGTCACTCAGGATGCCTAGGAATAGTGTTTACTGCAGTGTTACACTAAATAAACTGATAAACACAGGCCAGTGACACAGGTGAACGAATCTATTATGTTTAGTTCTTTTAAATCTACCGCTGATTAGGGACCTAAGAAAATGGCGGACGGCAAACTTACGCCAACTTCACATCTCAACATTTGCCCGGTATATATCAGATCTCCACGTAAGTATATAGAGCTCAGTGGACGTGACCGTGTTCTACGCAGTTGGGCGCAGACTCAAAGGAAGCTATATAGCAGACCACTCCCCGAGACGGACGTCTACGTATACTAAAGTAAGTGTTAAAAATATAGACCTTGGTCGTTGTTTAACACTCGTCTACTAAACTAATATATATATATCCGGGTCGAATCAAAGCCCTAGCACTCCAAAGCGGCAGTCCACGGAAACTTATTGCGACCACGGGTACGGCGGTCGTTGTGTGGGAACAGTCAGCTGTCTGTCAACCTAGTACACAGAGGTGCAGGATGTAGGCTTGTAAGAAGTTAGTTATAACTTACTACTATAACTTGTGTTGTAAGTAACGTATTAAGTATTATATAAGCAACATGTTGCAATTATGATTACAAATAATCCTTGATCGGCGTGTCTTTAGATTTAAATTTGAAATCCCACAAAATGGCCGCTGGGCGCCGAATAATTAGCAAAAGGTAGAGAGCCTAGAGAAGCTAACACCAGAGAGTGGCCATACAGCACTTCCAGTTCCGGACACCATAATTTTGCCAAACGATTTTTAGTTTCATCAGAGGTCGTAAAGTAAACGAATGTAGCTTGAAACAGACTTGAACCACAAATGTGGCCTACAACGACCAACTATTTTACGTCTGTTTCAAGCCAAATTTGTTTACTTTTACGGCAGTTGACGAAACTAAAAAATGATTTGGCAAAAACATGACGGCCGGAAGCACTGTATGGCCACTCTCTGGTGTTAGCTTATCTAGGCTCTCTAGCATTAGGTATAGAGCAACGATCATGCGTCATCTAGACCTACTATACTCCAACAACTTTGGGTCAAATAATAAAATATCTCACCATAGACATTCTCGAACGTGTCGGTTTTCTTAATATCACTGATCCCGGCCCAAATATCCGTGTGTATCGAGGTCCCAGCAAACTTAGGTTTTTCGCTGAGGATTAGATTAGCGACTGCTACTTTCCCCGGTGAGTCTACGACCAGAAGATGAGCGCCGTCGTTCTTACACACTGTTTCGGCCACGTCGAAGGGGACTCCGATGCGAGACACCTTGTACAGACCCTCATAGATGCCAATTTTCTCATAGGCTGGAACTAAAGTACAAAACATTAACAAGGAACTTCCCGTGGCACGTTCGCTCTTTCTTGTCCATGTTATTTGTCTAGAAACATACTCAAGTAGAGGCCTACTGACGACATCTACTCCTCCGCTCATGTAAAAATGTTCATGATTTAGCTGTCTTCAGTTCGGGGGTGTTTCGCGACAAGGAGAGGGTTGTTGTGGGCTCTGTCCACATCTTGGCGCACCATTTGGACTCAAATGTAAACAAGATTAAGACGACTCCAAATCAACGAAGCGGAAAAGAGTTGCTGTCAATATTGGTCAATGTCCAGGGGTCCTACCCTAGGTTAGGTCCTACGCCACCCGCCGCGTCTTACGCCGTTGCCAATACACCTGAGAAACTGTTGTTAGCAAGTGACCGACGTCTGTTTGGTGATTTGGCAACTTCATAAAATAGTGCAACAAATTAAAACAAAGATTCCATTCCACTACACTGGAGAAAAAAATCCGGAATGTTTTTCTTTTTTTTTCTTTTCTTTTTTCTGTTTGTATTTTTTGTTTGTAATCTTCGACCAGCGTCTACGCGCCAACCAGCGCGTCGTTCTCCGCAGGAAAGAACAGAAGTGTTGAGTAAAATAAACCAAATAAACTATTATAATAAGACAACCAAGTAGTTCTATTGTTACAAGAATTTAAGGGAGGTAACTTGCTTAGGTTGGATCCAATCGAAGGGTCATTTTATTTCATTTCATATTTGTAACCTGTCTTTATTGTTCAAATTATACAGTTGAATTCCAAGTATTTCATATTTAAGTCAGGGAACCCTCCTTTCCCCCACTTTTACCATTTGCTCTCCCCCTATTTTCATTATAAAAATGCCTTCAGCCAATCACTTAAATCATAAGAATCCGCCTATCATAAGAAATACCTAAGCTAGCCAGAGGACGCCACCCATTCCAGAAGGGACAGACGCCGCAGCCCAGCCGCGCACAACCCGCTTGAGGACGAGTGTCCTGGTGAGTCCAATGGTATCGGGATATGCTAATATCTCCTTACTTTATGTTGTTTGTCATTGCTTTGTGTTTGTGTTTCCTCGATGTCCAGGTAATCAAAAACTTCACTGAAATAAGTCTCGTGATTGAGCTAGAATTTGAGAACTACTTTTTAATTAATTTGATTAGCGTCCAGTCCTTGCGGTTAATCCACATCAGTTTAATCACGGAGCCTGTGATTTGCTATAATTGGCGCCCAACGTGGGGCATTTGCATTTAGTCAGTGTCGGGACTACGTTGGTCAGGGGCCAATCTGCTATACCATGGTTTATTTGACACTGACGCCTGTTCGGGCGCCAATGCTACATGTGTACAACAGATTCCACCTACCGGTAAGAAGATACACTACACTCCTCCATTTACATCTATGCAAGACATAAGTCCAAAACGTGAAAAATGGGGAATCCAAAACATTGATTTCAATTCTGGAAATTCCCACCAAACCCTTTATCTTAGATAAATCCAAATTAATCTGCGCGTTAACAATGATTTAGACGTTGATATCCAGTATGCAAATTTGAATTTAAAAAATCTGTACACTTGGAAATATTCCCGAAGTTCACCAAAATTGAGTAAATTAGGAGATTTCTTGATTTTTGTATTCAAAATAAACAAATAAATTTACGAATACGCGTACTGGATCGCATAGATTGATTCTTCATTAGAATGCGTGTGAAATATGATGCCAATCTTGTTAACCGTTTACCCAGAAAACAAAAAACAGAAAGCTGAGCGCTTAAACTTGAAGCCAAGTCTTGAAACCACTCGTTTCAACTCACACACGTTCAAAATTGCCAAATCGGTAGTCTTGGGGACAAGTTCACGAGTCGCACGGTGACTTGGAACGAATGTTTTTTCACGTTTCAAACCACGAGGTATTTGGTGGTGACTTGTGAACTTTGTCGATTTGAGACGATCAAAACAGTTTGTTATTTATTTGGTAGTTATAAATTGTGACATATCAATCTAGTTGAACGTTGTAAATGCAATTATAGATGTAACACGGTGAGCTAGCAACCGGCAAATTAACGTACCCGTATTAATACATGCATCACCCCTTTCCAAATTGATCAAACACCAAGTTTAAATTAAATATTTCCATTTAAAAAATTATCTGACATTGGATATCTAGGCCTACCTTTCAAAAACAACAACAAAACAACAATACAAAAACAAAATAGCACAGCTTTCATAATAAAGAGATCGATTATTTCAATCTAACTAGCTGTGATTTTGATCGATTTTATTTTGTAACAAAGTTTTCTATTGGTCACTATGGGATTGTTGGGGGCGGAGCCTCAAGCCGTGAAAATGGTCCCAAGACTACCGATTATCGTTAACCCCAAATCACAGGTGACATAGAATGAGCGACTTAACTCAATTCTCGACTCGAAACGAGTGGTCTCAAGACTTGGCTTCCTGTCTCCGCGCCAGCCTCAGCGACTCCTCTTAATGCCGTTTTAAACTTAACTAATACAATTCTGTGAACTGATAACTTTATCTAGTTTCTTTATTAAAATTGTTTCTCAACCCTGATCAAATGAATACATTTATTAGTTATTGGTAGGAATTTAATTTTGTCTCGGTACCAACAAAATTGAAACAGTATTAATTATTTAGCTATCCGACCTCTTTCCACAAAGTCCAACCTATTGACTTGACTCGTGTCCATTCGCCGGTTGAATCGCATCGTATTTCGGTAGAACTCCTGTATTTCTTGATAATATTCTTCCTCCAGACGAAGCGCGCCACTGTACCGGCTGTAGCTTGTGAGCAGCTGATAGTACTTCCTTCATCATTTCTGCACGTGAAGGTGGCAGATCGGGCGGTTAGGGACGGACACAGCTCGATGCTGTCTTCTTGTGCCACTCGAGGCTGTAAAATGTAATCAGTGAAGGGTATGAACATTTACAGAAGAGCGTGATAACTTGTCAGTTGTGTGATCCTTTTTTAAAAGAGTATTTTTTTGTTTTACGTTAATTTAAATTAAAAACGACCAACGTTTTTTTTCCAATTTTAAATGTGTATAATGTATGACATTTCAAAATCACTTGATCTGTTGATCACCAATGATAAATGGAATCTTGTAAAAATTTTAGTGCGATGAAAATAACTTTTCAAGACCAAACTTGAAATAATGTCTATCGTTCGTAAGTTCAAATGCTTTATGTCAATTCTATATGTAATCGTTCGCGTTTTCAGTAAATAATGTCTTGAGGTACACCATCAACCATATGGAAATCACTGGGTCTAGTTGCTTATTCGATACCCAGGCATTGATTTAATTCTAATTGAGGCGAGGGTATAACTTGTTTACCGTGCCACATCGCCTATATATTGCCATGTTTGGGGTAGACTCTACCTTTGTTACTAGCAATGTCACTGATTATTTCTTATGTCAAGTGATTTGGTTTCTTATGTTGATAATACTGATTGGGACATTTCTATAAGCAAGGTGGATTTGGAAGAGGCGGGTTTAGGGGCTCGGTCTTACCTATAGTAAGCTACATATGTAGCTTGATGGTCTTTCCTAGCTAGGACTGAGTACCCGAACCCGTCTTTTAATACGACTTAGCCCTCTCAGATTCATACTACGTAGTCACATCTTTTTTTACCAACAGCTGAATGAATGACAGCTAAGCCCAAAGCCACCCCACATCATTTCTGCCATTTATAGGCGTTAAAGCGTTCTCCCCTCTGGACACATCATGATTCTACTTTTAAGGGTAAATATATCCGTTCCCGTTACTGTGTTTAAAGTAAAAGTTCAGACAAACTTTTTGTACTCAAACTGAACGGAACAAATACTGTCTGGTAAAAATATTAAAACAATCTTCATGTGCGAATTAATAACTGACTAAAAACTTTGTTTGGTTAATCGTTCAGTTCAACATAATGCTGTATGTTAGTATTGAAGTAAATGCACTGATTCAATCATTGCTAAGCCTAATATCTTACACTAGGAAAATGCTAAAGTCCCGCCGCGTTGATGGATGAGCTTTTTTTTAAGTACTTTTTAGTTTGCGTGGGATATCTTTACTTTTGTAAGTGTTTTGCTTTGCTACCTAAGCATTGTAGGTGATTGTTGTCAAGTTTCTATTGTTAGGGCCTACTTGTCAAATGTTATTATTTACCGTACAAAAACTTATATTAAAAGCTTTATTTCTATGGATTCTGGCAAACTTTCAACTTTTTCATTCAAAGGGTACTACATCACCGTAACCTTAATGTCCATGTATAATATGAACGTTGTAGCCCACCCGTTTGGTCATAATCGGCCCAAATGGCACGAAAATATCGCACTAAACCGTAAAAACTTATATTAAAAGCTTATTCTATGGATTCTGGCTAATTTTTCTAACTTTTTCTTCAAAAGGTACTACATGACCATAACCTTAATGTCCATGTATAATATGAAGGTTGTAGCCCACCCGTTTGGTCAGAATCGGCCCAAATACACGAAAATATCGCACTAAAAATTGAAAAAAATCGTAAAAGTACGATATTCATGAGAATATTTCTTCGATTGTATCCAAAAACAATACACTTCTAAGTTCGGAGATTTCGAAGGTCCCCTACAATTTTTCATCAACATCGCTTATGCCGTTTGCCGGGAATCCTGCTAACAAACAGACAAAAATACAAAAAAAAAAAAAACATTGAGCTAAATTTTGGGGGGTCAGTGAAATGAGTCTCGCTTCGCTCATCCATAATATTTTCAATGTAAATCGGACATAATAAAATCATTGCTTATAGAACTTACCTGAATCAAACAAACAGCGATCACCAAGAACGCAAGTCCTCTGTACATGTTATTTTCAAATGACATTTGAGTTGTGGTGAGCATGGAAGTTCTCTCATATATTCAATAAAAGTGTGTCGAGTTAACCCTTTATATACGTAAGGCAAATGCACCTATCTGTGGGAACTTTATTCGTTTCAAGTCATTAAAAACCAGCATGCAAGTTTATAATTGTAAATTGTGCACATTATCAACAGGAAGCAGAAAAATGTATCTTTTTATTTGAACATGATCTATAAATATTCTCAGTAACACTAGGCCGCTTCGCGAACGCTTTTTTTAGTCACGTTGATGGAAGAGCTTTTTTTAGTAATTGTTTTTAGTTTGCGTGTGATCCCTTTACTTTTTCAAGTTCCATTGAAAAAATCATTTTTGTTAAATTATGATATTTTTTATATAGTAGTACGGATGGTTGTATACTCAATGGAAGTACTCATTGCTATATTAATTGGATGAGCGAAGCGAAGACTTCAATTTCACTGACCCCCCAAAAAAGTTAGCTCGGGTGTTTTTTTTTTCTGTCTGTCTGTTTGTTCGCGCTCTACCGGGCAAACGGCTTATGCGATCTTGATGAAAATTGGAGAGGACCTACGAAATCTCTAAACTTAGACCTTCCACATTTTTGGGTACAATCGAAGAAATATTTCTCATGAATATTGTACTTTTACGATTTCCCCCCCGATTTTCAGTGTACTATTTTCGTGACATTTGGGCCCATTCTGACCAAACGGGTGGGGCTACAACGTTCATATTTTACATGAACATTAAGGTTATAGTGATGTAGTACCTTTTGAAAAAAAAGTTGAAAAAGTTATCCAGAATCCATAGAAATAAAGGTTTTAATATGAGTTTTTTTAGGAATATAATAACAATTAACAAGTAACAATAGAAACTTGACAACAATCACCTACGATGCGTTCAAAAAGCACTTCTAAATGTAAAGAGATCCCACGCAAACTAAACTTACAAAAAGCTCATCCATTAACGCGAATGGAAAAAGCGTTCGCGAAGCGGCCTAGTATTTATGACACAGTATATTATTGTCTACGCCGTACTGTTTACATATTTTGTGAACTACAGAAAGATGGGCGATGACACGAAAACGCCAGTGGTGTAACTACTAGGAAAACGCTTAAGTCCCGCCGCGTTGATGGATGAGCTTTTTTGTAAGTTTTTAGTTTGCGTGGGACCACTTTTCCTTTGCAAGTGTTTTGTGAAAGCATTATAGGTGATTGTTGTCAGGTTTCTATTGTTACTTGTTAATTGTTACTTTAAACCCCAAAAAACTCATATTTAAACCTTTATTCTATGGATTCTGGCTTACTTTTTCAACTTTTTCTTTCAAAAAGCAATACATAACCATAACCTTGATGTACATGTAAAATATGAACGTTGTAGCCCCACCCGTTACCCGTTTGGTCAGAATCGGCCAAAATGTCACGAAAATATCGCACTAAAAATATTTTAAAAATCGTAAAAGTACGATATTCATGAGAAATGTTTCTTTGATTGCACCCAAAAACGTGGCAAGTCTAAGTTTATAGATTTCGAAGGTCCCCTGAAATTTTCATCAAGATCGCATATGCCGTTTGCCCGGTAGAGAGCGAACAAACAGAAAAAAAACAAAAACACTTAAGCTAATTTTTTAGGGGGGTCAGTGAAGTTGAAGTCTTCGCTTCGCCCATCCAACAACTCCAGCCCCCCCGCAATATTTGTTTATGCCCCCACCCCCTTACCTCCATACAGTGCTTTCTTGCGATATTTAATCTCTGCAAAGCGGTCAATAATTGCGTACGCTTTGTTTCTATACGAAGAAACCCTAGAAGCCCTTAATCAACCCTACATGGTCATATTACTAGGAAAACGCTAAAGTCCCGCCGCGTTGATGGATGAGCTTTTTTAAGTTTTTGGTTTGCGTGGGATATATTCTTTTGCAAGTGCTTTGCTTTGCTGCATATGCATTGTAGGTGATTGTTGTCAAGTTTATATTGTTTCTTGTCACTTGGTATTATATTTACCGTAAAAAACTTATATTAAAAGCTTTATTTCTATGGATTCTGGCTAACTTTTTCAACTTTTTGTTTCAAAAGGTACTACATCACCATAACCTTAATGTCCATGTTTAATATGAACGTTGTAGCCCCACCCGTTTGGTCACAATCGGCCCAAATGGCACGAAAATATCGCACTAAACCGTAAAAACTTATATTAAAAGCTTTATTTCTATGGAATCTGGCTAACTTTTACAACTTTTTCTTTCAAAAGGTACTACATCACCATAACCTTAATGTCCATGTATAATATGACCGTTGTAGCCCCACCCGTTTGGTCAGAATCGGCCCAAATGGCACGAAAATATCGCACTAAACCGTAAAAAACTTATATTAAAAGCGTTATTTCTATAGATTCTGTTAAACTTTTTCAACTTTTTGTTTCATAAGGTACTACATTACCATAACCTTAATGTCCATGTATAATATGATCGTTGTAGCCCCACCCGTTTGGTCAGAATCGGCCCGAATGGCACGAAAATATCGCATTAAAAATCGAAAAAAAATCGTAAAAGTACGATATTCATGAGAAATATTTCTTCGATTGTGCCCAAAAACAATACACCTCTAAGTTCAGAGATTTTGAAGGTCCCCTCAAATTTTCATCAAGATCGGATATGCCGTTTGCCCGGTAAAGAGCGAACAAACAGACGGAAAAACAAAAAAAAAAAAACAAAAAAAAAACACCCGAGCTAAATTTTTTTGGGGGGGCGGTGAAATTGAAGTCTTCGCTTCGCTCATTCAATTACGAAACATTTTTGTATGTCATTTTGTCATTTTGTCATTTTTGTGGAGCTTATTAAACTTGCATGTTTGTCAAGCAACGATAATCACTCTCATTTCTTGTCGGAGAATATAACAATCCCACATATAACAAAAACTTGTAAAAAAAGGCTAAACCTTACACAATCAAAAGCAATGAGATCTCAAAGAAATGCCAAGCTTATGTACCCTCCTACATTTTCGCAATCTTCATACATAAATTCACTTTGCCCTATGACTGGATCCTTGCAAAGCGTGGCAAAATTTTATTTGCAACTATTGTTTGAAATGTAAATGTATGTGCAAATTTTATTTTGCCAAGCTTTGCAAGGATACAGTCACAGGGCAAAGTGAATTTATGTATTGAGATTGCGAAAAAAAAGGGTACATAAGCTTGGCATTCTTTTAGATCTCATTGCTTTTGATCGTGTAAGGTTTGGCTGTTTTTTTACAAGTTTTTTGTTATATGTGGGATCTCATTACTTTTTCAAGTTCCATTACAAAATTATTTGTTAAAATATAATAATTTTATCAAAGTCGATTTAATTGATATGGGATTACCAATTAACAATAGAATTTAAAATATCTTGTGGCAAAAGACTTGTTTTTTTTGAAAACAATGAAGGTGATTATTGTCAAGTAACTATAGTTACTTGTTGATTGTATTCTTATAAAAGGCTTATATTGAAACCTTTATTTGGAAACCTTCTAGCAAACTTTTTCAACTTTTTCTTTCAAAAGACCCTTCATCACTATTACTTTAATGCCCATTTAAAATATGAACGTTGTAGCCCCACCCGTTTGGTCAGAATCACGGGCCGATTGAAACTGACGAATTAGACCGTAGTAGTATATATTAGTCACTCAACGGTAGTAGCAGTAGTAGCCAACATCCTTGAAGTGATTTTGAGCATGTTTCAAGCCATTTTTTCACCACGATGGAATGCTCGTACCCCAACAAAATTTGGCATGTGTTGTCAGGTACCTAAATCCTCTCTAATTTGATAGTTTTCAAGTTCACATCACGTTTCATAACGGCTAAGTGACACCTCGAAATCACCCCAACTCTGCTTGCTGTATAAGGTGCCTGGGTGTGTAGCGAGCCACGGCTTGGCTGCGGCGCCCTAACGGGCACCTAGATGTCACAAAATTTGAAAACAAAA
Organism: Sweltsa coloradensis; assembly: GCA_024449915.1. Lineage (NCBI taxonomy): Eukaryota > Metazoa > Arthropoda > Insecta > Plecoptera > Chloroperlidae > Sweltsa > Sweltsa coloradensis. The sequence continues at coordinate 276,825 of JAMZAV010000708.1, forward strand.
TGCAAAATAGACAATTTTTTATTAATCGTGTCTAATTAAAAAGTAAATGTATGTAGTAATTTTATGTCTTACTTTTTAAAAAAGTAGTCTTCATTCAGGCTTCATGACATATATATTTCTATTTTATACAATCCAGAAATTACAAAATCCAGCCCGATCGGGGCACGAACCCGAGTCTCCCACTTTCCGGGTGGACGCCTTAGCCAACTAGACCACCAAGACGGTAACTATTTAACTTCTGTATTGTCGTTACATTATAGAACTTGAATGGATGGAACAATAAAGCATAAAACATAAAGCATAAAACCTACGGGAGTGTTTCCAGACTATCCAAATCGAGAAATATACCCTCGCTCATTATAAATATGTTTGTTTTGTCAATTCGACAGCAACAGTTTTTCGATGCTTTATTGTTCCATCCATTCAAGTTCTATAATGTAACGACAATACAGAAGTTAAACAGTTATGCCGCCTTTACATAAATCTAGTCAGGCCTCAAGTTGAATATGCTACCCAAATTTGGAATCCAAACCATGTCACAAAAAATGCTGTTATAGAGAGAGTGCAACAACGATATTTCAAACACGTGCTTCAAGGCTAATAAGGATAACCATAGAGCAAATTTTCTAGGTATGTGTTCTGACAACAATCTAATTACCCTTGAAGGACGGGGGACATTTATGTACATTGATCTGCTCTTCAAAGTTGCTAATAACCTGCTTGACACGCCTCTAATTGAGGCATTAAACTACCATGTGCCACCAAGGAACACTCGAATTCATAAACTGTTTCATCTTCCCTCCAGCCGCATTGATGTGCACAAGTATTCAAGTTTAATAAGGTTGCAGGCTACGTACAACAATCTTTTATCATTAAATGGGTCTAATTTAGATTCGCACAATATAAACATTCATCACTTTGGAAAGCAACTAAAATAAATATTATAATCAACTTCACTAATGCCTATAGTTGCTCGTACACTCACATACAATTCATTTTTACACTTTTTACACTCACACAATCATTCACTCAGACATACATACAACACAACACACATACATACATACATACATACATACATACATACATACATACATACATACATAAATATACTCACCACACACATACATTCATGTTTATATATTTTTTATAGTCATTTTTTGTAACTAATTTTACATTGTATTGTTGCGTTATATTTGTTGCGCGTTATGGTTTGGTAAATTGCACTTGTGGGACATTTGTCCTGTTGCAATGTGGCCGCAATTAAATGAATAAATAAATACATAAATAAATAAATAAATAAATAAATAAATAAATAACGATTGAGGAAAACCTCGGAAAAACCTTCAGTCAGGATTGCCGGTCACGGCGGGACTCGAATCCGGGACCTCCCGAATCTAAGTCAATGCGCTTGACGCTCGAGCCAACACTGCAGTCGGTATCAATCAGATGCTCACTGGCTGCTTACTGCCCCCCCCCCCTAATTTATTTGATGTTACTACAGTTTGGAATTTGAAACAGAACATTAATTCAACATATTTTGTTTCATGTTGTTTTCGAGAAGTTTGCTTCAAATATTTTGGAGTGTAGAGTGTAGACTATACAGTACACACACGGACATAAGTAAATACATGTACACCCGGCGTCAGAAGTAAATCAAGAGTTATAGTTGTATCTACAATACCCAGCCCTTGATTTACTTGTGAGGCCGGGTGTACCGAAAACATCGTTTTTAAGTTGCACATAATATCATAGTTCGTTAAAGACATCACAAAGCGGATTGAAGTAACACCACTTTTAGATTGAGAGGTTTGTCGTAAATGATTTTGCACACATTTTGACATTCTGATATTTCATATCATATTCCACTTTATTTTGAAGTGCGATGACAAAATATGATTCCTTCAAAAACGTGCAAATAAAATTAAGACATAACTTGAACAAAGTAAATTCTTGAAGCATGAGATGAGAAAGTTTTCTCAATACCACCGCCGTCTGGATGTATGTATGTACATCCAGATGGCGGTGCTCAATACACAATTTCAGAAGTTTTCATGCGCTTGTGTGCAAGTGCTAAAAATAAAACACAAAACAGTGGTAGTGTGATTTTTCACATTCCGAATTCATTAAATTTAATTCAATCTGTTCGGGTTTGAGTTGTTGTAAACAGCTACTCAGGTAGTTCACACACAAAACCCCGTGGGTAAACACAACCTACAATATACAAAGAAGATTTATCCACCACATAAACGACGCATTTTGAAGAATTGGCGGGAACTGGATCTTGACCAACTTTCTCGAAGTTGGGGATGTAGCTTGCGGATTTTCCTGAAAAACAATAAGAGAGAGCATAAGAGCAGAGAATAAGAGCAGTGCTGGGAATAGGGAACTTGCCTTCGTTCCAGAACCCGAATAATATGTTAACACCAACAACAACAACAACAACAACAACAACAACAACAACAACAACAACAACAACAACAACAACAACAACGACTACAACAACAACGACATTGTTTCGGGTTCGTATCATGGTCTATATTTATCAATGAAAATTTGAATCTGGCTTCCCGCCCAAAGACAATACGAAAAGTCGTGTGACGTCACCTAGTTCTACGCAGTTGGGCGCAGACTCAGAGGAAGCTATAGTAAACCGCTCGCCCGAGACGGACGTCTACGTAAATTAACACAAGTACTCGAGTAAGTGTTAAAAATATAGACCTTGGTCGTTGTTTACTTATTTAACACTCGTCTACTAAACTGATTCAAGTATATATATATATATATATCCGGGTCAAATCAAGGCTCTAGCACAGCACTCCATGGCGGCAGTCAGCTGCAACCAGCGGTTTAGCCGAGGTAGTTTTACCGGTTCCCACTCGAACACCGAAGTTAAGCAGAGTCGGGCGTGGTCAGGGGTAGAGTGGGTGACCGCTCTTCCTTGAAACTCATGTATACCGCTGGTTAGAGCAGATGGAGGATTCGAGAGCTAGTGTAACGGCTTTGTTCTCCTCGACGTCTGCTCGGCAGTCTGGGTTAATGGAGGAACCTATTTGACTGTCAAAGTTACACCGTCCTTTCGGATGGGACGTTAAGCCGTTGGACCCCTTGGTACTTTTCGAAAGGAGTAGGCTACGTGCCGGTACCGGGTTTCCCTCCTCCCTTCTTTTCATACTTCATCCTCATCTATCACCATTCATCGTCTCGATTAGCCAAATTGCATTAATATGAGACGTTAAGCAATAATCAATCAATCAATCAATCAAACAGTCAGCTGTCAGTCAACAGGCCTACACAGAGGTGCAGGATGTAGGCCTAGTGTTTTGTGTTATAATATTTGTTATAAGTAAGTTATAAGTATATATAAGATATACGCAATATGATGCAATCATTAAAATTATGTCTTGATTGATATTGTCTTGATTGGCGTGTCATTAGATTTGAGTTTGAATTCCCACAAAATAGCCGCAGGGCGCCGAATAATTAGCAATATAGGTACAGCAGCGCTCATGCGTCATCTAGACCTACTAAATACTATTCCAACATCTTTGGGTCATAATAAAATATCTCACCATAGACATTCTCGAACCTGCCGTTTTTCTTATCAGTGATCCCTGCCCAAATGTCCGTATCCAACGGAGCCCCGGGAAACTTAGGTTTCTCGCTTAGGATTAGATTAGCGACTGCTACTTTCCCCGGCGAGTCGACGACCATTATATGAGCGCCGTCGTTCTTACACACTGTTTCGGCCACGTCGAAGGGGAACTCCGATGCGAGACACCTTGTACAGACCCTCATAGATGCCAATTTTCTCATAGGCTGGAACTAAAGTACAAAACATTAACAAGGAACTTCCCGCGGCACCATCTTGCTCATGTTACTTTTCTAGAAACATACTCTGGTAAGAAAGATCAGACTGGCGAACGATTCGAGATAATGCGTTATACCTTGAACGAGGTTCTTTATTAAGATTAGATACTCGCTTGTAATGATTTATAAACAAATAATGTATAAAATTACACCAAACAAGCGTAAAAAATGATCAAAAATTAAAATTGGTAAAAATCATCATCAAAAAAATCTCATTTCCTGAAATAGACTACAAGGGTTGGTTCTTTTGTCTTATTTGTATGTAAATTATTGGCTTTTTAATGCTTCTTAAGGTGCCACCAGAAGCAGCGCACGGGAAATCGCGTACATAGTTTCCAAAAATGATTCTAGCCAAATGGCTCAAGCTATTCAATAACGAAATAGTTCACTCAATTCAGGATGAATAACTCTTTCAGTGAGTCAGTATGTCGTTATAATTCGCTTATATTCGTTCTTAATATTGCCGTCGCATAACGGCACGGCACTAAACAGTAGTTCAAACTTTTGAGTGTAATACACGCCAGAAAAAAAACTTGACACTATGGGAAAAAAACATACATATTACTTAATTAGTTTGCTTATGGGTGGTAAATTTACAGGTATTTCTCATAACATTCTGTGAATTTTTCCGTTACCTTTGAAATTGATAACTTTTACTAAGTTCTTTTAATGACCTAGCTTCTCAAAGCTGATAAAATGAATACATTTATTAGTTCGGTAGGGATTTTCATTTCTTCTTGGTACCAACAAGAGAGAAACAATGTTTAGCTTCTGACCTCTTTCCATTAAATCCAACCTTTTGACTTGACTCGTGTCCATTCGCCGGTAGAATCGCATCGTATTTCGGTAGAACTCCTGTATTTCTTGATAATATTCTTCCTCCAGACGAAGCGCGCCACTGTTCCGGCTGTAGCTTGTGAGCAGTTAACGCTACTTCCATCGTCATTTCTGCACGTGTAGGTGGCAGATCGGGCGGTTAGGGACGGACACGACTCGATGCCGTCTTCTTGTGCCACTCGAGGCTGTAAAAATAATGTAATCACTAGGAAGTTTCGCAAACGCTTTTTCAGGCGCGTTGTTGGATGAGCGTAATTTGTACATTGAGCTGCCATGTGTCATGCTTCTTCTGTTATTCTGTGAAAAATCATTACTAAGTTGAAGATTTTTTTAATTAAATTAAATTAAATTAAAAATTAACTTCAATTTTAATTTTTTTAATTAATCGTTATTTAAAAAAAGAAAAATCGTAAAATTGCAATTATCATAAGAAATAATTATTTGACAGCGCTCAAATTTCACACGAATATATTAATTCATAAAATTAAGGTTCTGTGAAAAAATCATTACAATAGGATAAAGCATGTAGGTGTTATAAGTCAAAAAATTGTTTTAAAAAAGAAAAACCCGTAAAATTTCGATTTTCATGAGAAATAATTTTTCGATTGCGCTCAAAAACGTGGCAGTTCTAAGTTCAGAGATTTCGAAGGCCTATAAAAAATGTCATCGCAATTGGAGTATCGGTTTAGCCGGAATCGTGTTAACAGACAAACAATAATACAAAAAAAAACATTCCGATTTTTTTTCTTCAGTGTAGTAGAATGGAATCTTCGCTACGCTCGCTACACTCATCCAACTAATCAGTGAAGGGTTGGAACATTTATAAAAGAACGTGCGTGCTAACTTGTCAGTTGTGTGATCCTTTTTAATGGAGTTTTATTTTTGTTTTACGTTAATTGGATGTCCGAAGCGAAAACTTCAATTCACTGACCCCCGAAAAAAATAAGCTCGTTTTTGTCGCGCTCTAACGCGAAAACAGCAACTGCAATCTTGATCAAAATTGGAGGGGACCTTCAAAATCTCTGAACTTAGACCTGCCACGTTTTTGGGTACAATCGAAGAAATATTTCTCATGAATATCTTAAGATTTCTTTCGATTTTTAATGCGATTTTTCGTGATATTTAGGCTTATGTTGACCAAACGGGTGGGGTTCATATTTCACATGGACATGTAGGTAATGGTGATGTATTGCCTTTTGAAAGAAAAAGTTAAGAAGTTAGCCAGAATCCATAGAAATCAAAGTTTTAATACGAGTTTTTTTGAGGTGAATAATAATTCTATACTATAGAAACTTGACAACAATCACCTACAATGCGTTCAAAAAGCAAATCTTTGGGCCTCGAGATATTTTACATTCTATTAATTGGTATTACCAAAGCAATTAATACTACTTTATAACAAATATCCTAATTAACAAAAATGATTTTGCTATGGGACTTGAAAAAGTAAAAAGATCCCACACATACTAAAAACTTACAAAAAAGATCATCTATTAACGCGATTAGAAAAAGCGTTCGCGAAGCGGAAAGATTCCATTTATCATTACCAAATTGCGTAAATTATTCTCAAATATCAACGTTTGTATATTTTTAAGTGCATTATTTAGTAAATAATGTCGTCATCACCCGTAAGTAAATCAAGGGGTCTATAGTTGTATATTCTATTCCACCCAAAAACAAAACATTGATAAAAAACGGCAGCCAAGCTCTCCTTCAAAAGTCTTCGGCTGTGAATGCTATGAGAAATAGAAGCTAAACCAAAGCTTTTCATTCTTTCTCCCTAGTTTCGCATTGAAAAGAAGTTTCGTCTGTTGACGAGCGCCAAGCCAACCATTTTCGTGTAAAAAACAGTAAAAGTTTTAAACTCAAAATCATAAAAAAATTATATGGCCATTGACTTTTTAAGAGTCCTCGTACCAAAATCAATAGCCAAGTAATTTTTTTATGATTTTGAGTTTAAAATTTTTACTTTTTTTACCATAAAATGGTTGGCTTGGCGCTCGTCAACAGGCGAAATGATCTTACTTCTTTTCAATGCGAAACTAGGGAGAAAGAATGAAATGCTTGGCTCAACTTCTATATCTCACAGCATTCACAGCCGAAGACTTTGGAAGGAGAGCTTGGCTGCCGTTTTTTTTACAAATTTTTGTATTTTGGGGGGATATCACATCTTTTTGTTGTTTGTTTCATATCAAGGCGTGAAATACGTGAAATACGTGTAAAGGTGGATACAGTGCCTTTTAAAACAGATTGTCTAGAAACAAAAGCTACCATCTTTTGTTTTTGTTTACAATCTGTAGTTGGCAATATACAATGTTTTTATTAAATTTCCTATGGTTAATGTCGTCTTGGGTGTTTTTGTGAATTATTTGTTGACCGGAATACAACACATTGACGCATTATTTTAATCAGCAGTTAAAATATTAAAATTGTATTAAATACGACTTATAGTTTTTCCCAAAGTTAAGGGTGGTAGGGAACAGTGGGGGTGAAATATCGCTTGCCTCCTGGCGGATTATTATGTTTCATATTATTATGTACCATCATGCCAAATTTCATGCTGATAACTCATTCGGTGCCTTCATGGTGAATGCTGGAAATCAAGGTAAAAATAACAAACTATTAGGGATGGGGGTTGAAAAAATGTGGTTTAGGAAATGAGAATAGGCCGATTGGGTTAAAACACATTAAAACATAATTTACTAATTTGAATAAAAATTCAATTTTGGGTTAGAGCTATGAATTATTCCAATTTTAGGGGGTGTTGGGGGTGGAATATCGCTTGCCTCTCGGCGAATTATTTTTCATATTAGTATATATATATATTTTATTATCCTTGCAAATTTGTGGTTACATGGTGGCAAGTTCCTAAAATTAACATTTTAAAATTGTACAAAAATATAACATTCACATTCATTTTCTTCATATCTTATAGGTATTACATCTAAGACACCATCATCAAAGCAACATCAAACATCAATGAAATCAAATCTACATCAGATCCAAATCAATATCCTCCAAACACCTTCTAAACATTTTTACCGAGGATTCCTCAACAGCTGCTGCTGGCAATTGATTCCATTCTACAATTGTTCTATTTAAAAAAGACCACTTCCCAACATCCTTCTTTTTTAGTTTACATTTCAATTTCAGGTCATGGTCTTTCCTCCCTTTGTATAATCCATTTTTCAATTTTATTGCTTATCTCATTCCATCCCTGTATTCCATTCATAGCACGAAACAGGTTGCACAGCCTGTTTCTCCCTCTCCGTAATTTTAAAGAATCCCATCCTAAACCTTCTATCATTTCATTTACACTGTCATACGTTCTTATCCTCCTTCCCTTGGAATCAGTTACCCATCTCCACCTTTTGACCTTCCCAGTTACTCTCCTTGCTGCTAATCTCTGTACTTTGTTTAGGGCTTTGATATGACCGTCCTTATAAGGGTCCCATATAGCACTTGCATATTCCAATATTGGTCTTATAAGAGATTTATATGCTTTATCCTTAATTTTTGTGTGAACCCCTTGTAGCTGCCTCATTACAAAATTTAGAGCTTGTATTGACTTTTTACTTACATATTCCACATGATGCCCCCAATCCAAATTGTTATCTATGAAACACTCCCAAGTATTTGTAATTGATGACAACATCTAGTGTTTTACCACACAGCTTATAGTTTTTTTCCCGCTTTTTTCTTTGCTCTATTAAATGAAATAACCTTACATTTACTCACATTTAAACCCAATTTATTTATATCTACCCATTTTTCAATTACTGTTAAATCTTCTTTAATTATAAGAACATCTTCATCTTCCTTTATTCTCCTATGTATACACCCCATCATCCGCAAAAAGTTGAATTTTGGATTTTATTCCTACTTGTATGTCATCTATAAATATAATAAACAAATTTGGTCCTAGCACACTGCCTTGAGGTACTCCTGAAGTGACATTAATCTCTTCAGAAATTACATTTCCCACTCTGACTCTTTGAGTTCTATTTCTCAGAAATTCCCCAACCCAGTTCACAATTTTATTATTTCTTATTTTGTTTCCAAATTTCTCCATTAAAAGCTTATGAGTTACTTTATCAAATGCTTTTTGAAAATCTATAAATATTGCATCAATCCTACCATTATTATCAAGTGTGTCAGCTATGTCCTGAGTAAACCCTGTTATCTGAGTTTCACAAGAATAACCCTTCCGGAACCCATGTTGTGTACTTGATAATCCTTCTCCATCTTCAATAATGTTCTTAATCTTCACATCCATAATCCTCTCCATTATTTTACACACTGAAGACGTAGACTGACAGGTCTAAAATTTACCTAGTCGTCCCTTCCCCCCACCTTTATAAATTGGAACAACTATTGCTTGTTTCCACTGATCTGGCAGTTTTCCCTGATTTATAGATGTCTGAAATAATTTCTTGAAGTATGGCACTATTCCCCATCCAGCTGCTTTAATAAATATATTAGTTTTTCCCATCTGGCCCTGGAGATTTATTATTATTAATTTTTCTAATAACACTAATGATATCATTATCAGTTATCACTACCTCACTATCATCCCAATCATTATTTTTACTTTCATATCCCCCAATACCTTCAGTGTGGAAAACTTTGCCATAGTATTGATTAAGAGCCTCCGCCTTCTCACTGTCCGTTATGAATTCGTTTCTATTTTCATCAACTAATGTGGGAAATCTACATGTCTCTTTTGGCTATTTACATATTTATACATACTATTCCAACTTTCTTGCCGGTTTTGTTCATTAAACATACTCTCCAAATATTTATTCTTTGCATCCTTCTTTAATTTATCTAATTGATTCCTTAGCTCCCTTATTTTATTCTTGACTAACCCTGAATTCCGCATTTTATTATTTAGTTTTCTTATTTTTACTTTTAATTTCTTACCTTCTTTAGTATAAAAAAATCGGATCATTAAACTTTAACAAATGTATTCCATATAATATCCAAATCATGCCATTCATCTTCATTCCAACTATCAAATCGTTCTTCAAATTCCCTTTTAATAGCTTTTTTATCAGCTTTATAATAATTCCATTTAATTTCTGCCTCCAATCTACAACTTTTACCAAACTCCACTCCAATTTCTACAATAGGCACCTTGTGATCACTTATTCCGTCGATTATTTCCGTCCTTATCCACATAGAATCAGGACGAATCAACACGACATCTAAAATATTATCTAATCCATGTTTGCTTAGTCTCGTACCAAGTTCAACTGTTTGAGTAAACCCTTCTTCCATTATTTCCGATATTATTTCTTGTTTCTTTCCACCACTTATGGTACCAGCTTCCCATATTACTTGTGGCAAATTTAAGTCCCCAGCTATAATACAATTTTGGTACATACTAATCTGCTTGACTCTTTCTCTCAGATTCTCAAGACATTCCAAACCTCCGTTTGGTGGGCGATAAATAGCTATTAGGTTGACAATTAAATTACTCCCTAATCGTAATCTCATACCCATCATTTCATGGAAATCATCTACCCATTTAATGACTCCTTCAACTCCATTCTTAAGTCCAATCATTATCCCTCCCCCATGTCTATTTCTATCTCTTCTATGCAGAATGTATTTATCAATTGACAGCTCGCTGTTGAGGAATCCTTGATCCAACCAAGTTTCAGTAACCACTACTACTGAAGGTTGATAAACCTCCAATAAAGTTCGAAAACTTTCAATTTTGTTGCATATACTGCGGCAATTCACTACCATTACAGTGAAACCTAATACATTAGCATGTATGGCAGATTCAGAGATATGTCTGATACCAATATTCATGCTCATCTTCCACTAATATTTTGAATAGCCGAATCATAATTTTTATAATTTTTTATAAAAGTCACAGTATTTGGAATCTGATTGCTATCATGTAACACTTCTGTAATGGTATTAAAGTGACCACTCATTTCAATCAGTTTTCCGATTGTACATCTCCGCTCACAGATTGCCCCTGCATTCTTTGTACTAAGCCCACATACATATCAGTTAGTACATCACAACCTCTGAAGTTAGGGTGAAGGCCATCCTTCCCTAAACAATCGTTTTTCATCCAGAAGTTAGGATCTACAAAAACACCACCTAGTTCCTCCACTACCAATTCAATTTCATCATTTAACTTATTAATATCATCTTACTCATGTCAGATCTTTGTACTATTCCCACCATTCCGAGCTTTGAACGTGGGTATTTTTGTTTTAATACATTAAAAGGTCCCAGGTTTCACTTATAACATTATTGTTTTTACCCAGCCCCTTATACTATTTGTCCCTACATGACATATGACATTGGGAAAGTTGTCTACAATATTGTTGCAATGCTGATTCTTTATCAGTTCGTCATTTGATCCATCCTTATCCCCGGTCTACAATCAACAATCCACTTTTCCTCTCTTTTTCTAGCAATCTTCTGTATGTTGTATAACATTGAATCACCTAAAATCAGGGTATCTTTTTTCTCAGTAAACTTCCTTTCTCCTAATGTATGTGTATCACACAAGCCTTCAGATGGTACAGAGTGTATATATTTATAACTCTACTCCAGTTATAAATCTTAATTGTAATACCTGTACTATCAAAAACACGATAAATTAATTGCTTTACCTGCATCCACTTGAGTTTTTCCCAACCGCAGCCGATTTTTGGCATGGCGATTTCCAAAATACCTTTACTTATACAATAATCCTTCATTGCAGTTAGACACTTGTACATAATGTGAAGGCGCGGGTTTATCTTTTCTTGTCAATTTCTTGTTAATAAGGTAAAAGATAGGAGTACTCCTAACATCTTCAAGTACAGCAATATCACCCACCATCTTGTTTTGGCGAAGAAGTTCTTCTTTCTTCCCAAACTTGTGGTTGATGGATGCAGCTAATCCCCTGGACATAACGAAATCTTCACCCACACAGAGTGCCAATGCTGTTTTCTCTTCAGCGACCAATAAGTCCCCCTGCGTCATTTGAATTACGGTATCACATCTAGTCTTCATTGTCACTGTCTTCTTGTCACTTTTATGTTTAGCAGATAGACCTGCTAGACCCATCATCCTTGGCCCTTCTTCTTGTTGCCTATTGGTACCTTGTTGCTCATGGTCAGTCTGTAGTCCCATCCTCCCCTTTGTCATTTGTGGCTAGGTCTAATTGTCTCTCCTTTATGTCTTCACACATATTAGTTAGCCTATTTTCTAGTATTTTTCTCTCCTTCTGTTCCTCTTCTAAATCTTCTCCGAAGCTCAACAGTCCTATTTTTGTGTTCCCAACTTCCTTTTCTAAAGAGGAATACGCTTTTTCTAGGTCAAGCTGGATGCTCACCACTTCCGTAGTACAATCTTTTCCCCCACACCTTCATCCTACTATACACTCTATCCATCACACCGACTTTTCCCCTTTTTCACAATTCGTCGCTGTTTCTAGCCTCGCTACCTTTTCATTCAATTGCTGTATATTAATGTTCATCCTATTTATTGTACGCAGCGACACTTTTAACTGTTTCGAACTAAAACAGCAGTTCATCATTCGACTACTGTGTTTTTTTCTCTCTTCTGAGCTACTAGGGCTACCTTTCTCATCTTCTTACATACTTGCTTGTCTGTCTTTATGCCTGGCTCTTGTGCTAGTCCTAGATGTGTCAATGTATCGGCTATCCCCTCACTGTTTACGTTTAGTTCAATGTTTAGCCCCCCGTCTAGACACACCAAATCTGGTGACTTTCATCGTATACCGGTAGCCCTACTTCAGCTGAGCTTAAGGCTAGTCCTAGGCTTAGGCTTGACACTGTACTTGCTATGCCCTTATTTATTTCAATGCCTAGACTCTTGTCTAGCTCACTTTCACAACCACACCACCAATTACATTTATTCTCTCGACTATACTCCTTCTTGTTTACTCCTGCATATTTGAAATGTCTCCAAATGGCACACAAAGTACACTGGACACCGTAACGGTACCTAACGTCTTTTCCACACTCCGAACACTTACAAATTCCATTTTGTTTATTTAACACTTCTAAAACTGTCTTCACATCACCATTCTTGTCAGCCATCGGTCTAATCTGGTCTAATCCAGACTTAAAAAAGCAGTGTATCTTAAGTTGGCAATTGAACTAGAAGACCTTCTCTCTTCCCAAAATTCTTGGAGCCTTGCTCACTCAATTGTTTCAAATATTTTGTTTTATTCATGCAAACAGCTAAATTTCTCAAAATACTCTTTTTTAATCTCTCGTAGTTATCACACCTATTCATAGAAACTGAAGATAACGATAGTATCAATTAAACTTACAAATCTTCATATTCTGGTCACGAAATTATCCCACAGCACAATGTAGAACTCTAAATAAGTCATATTTAAACATCCTAAAATCAAATTTAAAACTCACACAACTCACCGCCGTCGAGTTTGAAGGTAAAAATAATATAAACACTTAGGGATGGGGGTTGAAAAATTATGGTTAAGGAAATGAGAATAGGCCGATTGGGTTAAAACACATTAAAACATAACTTACTAATTTGAATAAAAATTCAATTTTGGGTTAGAGCTATGAATTATTCCAATTTTAGGGGATGATTTAGGGGGTGTTGGGGGTAGGATATCGCTTGCCTAGGTGAATTATGTTTCATATTAGTATGTACCATCATGCCAAATTTTATCATGATAATTCATAAGGTGCCTTCAAACCGCAAGATGGGCTTTTTCAGGGCAGGGAAAATCATCAAAGAAAGTTTCAGCAAAATAATGTAGCAACAGATTTGGGCAGTTCCATCATGCCAAATTTCATGCTGATAACTCATTAGGTGCCTTCATGGTGAATGCTGGAAATCAAGGTAAAAATAATATAAACTATTAGGGATGGGGGTTGAAAAATTATGGTTAAGGAAATGAGAATAGGCCGATTGGGTTAAAACACATTAAAACATAACTTACTAATTTGAATAAAAATTCAATTTTGGGTTAGAGCTATGAATTATTCCAATTTTAGGGGATGATTTAGGGGGTGTTGGGGGTGGAATATCGCTTGCCTCTAGGTGAATTATGTTTCATATTAGTATGTACCATCATGCCAAATTTTATCATGATAATTCATAAGGTGCCTTCATGGTGAATGCTGGAAATCAAGGAAAAATAATATAAACTATAAAGGATGTGGGGTTTGAAAAATTGTGGTTAAGGAAATAAGAATAGGCCGATTGGGTTAAAAAACATTAAAACATAATTTTAATAACTAATTTGAATAAAACATCAATTTTAGATTAGAGTTATGAATTATTCCAATTTTAGGGGATGTTGGGGGTGGAATATCGCTTGCCTCTCGGCGGATTATTTTTCATATTATTATGTACCATCATGTTAAATTTCATGATGATAACTCATTAGGTGCCTTCGTGGTGAATGCTGGAAATCAAGGTAAAAATAATATAAACTATAGGGATGGGGGTTGAAAAATGTGGTTAAGGAAATAAGAATAGGCCGATTGGGTTAAAAAACATTAGAACATAATTTTAATAACTAATTTGAATAAAACATCAATTTTAGATTAGAGTTATGAATTATTCCAATTTTAGGGGATGTTGGGGATGGAATATCGCTTGCCTCTCGGCGGATTATTTTTCATATTATTATGTACCATCATGTTAAATTTCATGATGATAACTCATTAGGTGCCTTCGTGGTAAATGCTGGAAATCAAGGTAAAAATAATATAAATATTAGGGATGGGGGTTGACAAAATGTGGTTTATATAATGAGAATAGGCCGATTGGGTTAAAACACATTAGAACATAATTTTAATAACTAATTTGATTAAAAATTCAATTTTGGGTTAGAGCTATGAATTATTTTAATTTTAGGGGATGATTTAGGGGGTGTTGGGGGTGAATATTGCTTGCCTCTCGGCGGAAGTATGTGAGTCTGAGGTACATCTAAGTGTGGTCCAAGTTTCATAGTTCTAAGATGCACCGTTTTCTCTGTAGGCTCTTATTCCTCTCTGGCAGAATCCCACCCCCAACCAACCAACCAACCAACCAGCCAGCCGAAAGATTTTCTTCGATTTTTACGCACTTTTTTAACACAGAACGGGTTATCGGATCGGGCTGATTTTTTTTTGGTATGTCATGGACCACATATCAGGTCATATACCGAGTTTCAAGATTGTAAATCTTTCGGGACGGCGTGTGCAGATATAGCTGAAAACCCCCCAACTCGGGTAGGAGTAAACAGGGTCGAGAGTTAGTCATCGCCTTCTAGCAGTCGCGTGTGCTTGACTGCGGGCTAACGACCGTCGCCCTAGATTCCACCCAAAAACAAAACATTGATAAAAAACGGCAGCCAAGCTCTCCTTCAGAAGTCTTCGGCTGTGAATGCTATGAGAAATAGAAGCTGAGCCAAGCTTTTCATTCTTTCTCCCTAGTTTCGCATTGAAAAGAAGTTTCGTCTGTTGACGAGCGCCAAGTATTATTATTATTATTATTATTATTATTTATTAGAAGAGTACGTTTGAAACTTCTCAGTTGTAGCATTTTCTTTGAATAATTAATTTTATAATTCAGAGTTGTTTTTTTATATTTTTAGACCCACGTCCCCCCCCCCCCCCCCCAAATTTGGCCCCTTGTGTTTTGAACGCTATATATTTATAATGGTTAAGTGTGGAAATTTCAAATTTGTACAAATTACCACGCCTTAGTAATTACGTGTTTTGATTATCATCCAAATTTTTATTTTCTCCGGTCCCATTTACCCGATTTTGGTTTTGAAAGCAAAAGGCACTGCGTCTGAGGTACATGTAAGTGTAATTTAAGTTTCAAAGTTCTAAGATGTACCGTTTTCTCTGAAGGCTCTTATTTCTCCACGGAGAATTAGCTATAGCTAGCTAGCCAGCCAGCCAGCTGGAAGGATTTCAACGATGTTGAGGCACTTTTTAAACATATAACGGATTATCGGATCGGGGTGATTTTTCATTTTCTTGTAGGTCATGGACCACATATCAGCTCATATACCGAGTTTCAAGATTGTAAATCTTTCGGGGCAGCGTGTGCAGATAGCTAAAACCCCAACTCGGGTTGGTGTATACATGCCGAGTTCGATCGTCGCCTTGTAAGTACACGTATAGCGCTTGGCTGCGGGCGAACGACCGTCGCCCTAGATACCCAGCCTTTGATTTAATTCTGGTCGAGGCAAGGGTATACCTTCCTAACTTGTTTAACGTGCCACTGCCATATCGTCTATATTATCATAAACAAGTACTGTCTGGTGAAAAAATTAAAATAATCGTCATGTGCGAATTAATAACTGACTAAAAAATTGGTTTGGTTTATCGTTCAGTTCAACATAATGCTGTATCTTATTATTATTATTATAAGAAATGAATGCACAGATTCAATCATTGCTAAGCTTATATCTTACATAATATTTTCAATGTAAATCGGACATAATAAAATCATTGCTTATAGAACTTACCTGAATCAAACAAACAGCGATCACCAAGAACGCAAGTCCTCTGTACATGTTATTTTCAAATGACATTTGAGTTGTGGTGAGTATGGAAGTTCTCTCATATATTCAATAAAAGTGTGTGGAGCTCACCCTTTATACGCATGGCAAATGAACCAATCTGTGGGAACTTTATTCGTTCCAAGTCATTAAATATCAGCGTACAAGTTTCTAGTTTTGAATTGTGCACATTAACAACAGGAAGCAGAGAAATTTATCTTTATTTGACCATGAACTATGTATGTTCTCAGTAACATTAGCTAATACAAAGCAAAACTATAAAAAATTACTTTAATTGGGAAAATTCGTCAAGTTAACATAAACCTACATTGTGGAATAAATCATAAAAGTGTAACAAGGTTGCTAACGCGACCTTGGCTCGCGGCTTCGCGCGTCTGTGAAATCCTCATCATGATTTGATTTTATTTCATTTCATTTCATTTAAGTTTCATATATGCTGGCAAAATTAAGGCTATGGGGCCTTCCTTACAACTAACTAGCTTTAATAAACCAACAAATTAAATTAAATTAAAAATCAAGTTTAAATTTCTCGTGGAAAACAAGCCCATACGGTAAAATGTATGCACCTCTTTAGGCGTACTAGGTATTGGACCTAGTACAATTGTGACGGGATGTATGTAGGCTGTTTAATAAAACTCAATTCCTTGCATTTTCATTAACGATTCAGGGAAACCTCGTACAAAACCTTCAGTCAGGATTGCTTAACTCGACGAAATTTTAACAAAAAAAAAGCTCGCATATAGGCCTAGACAAGACAAGAATTTAATTTATAGAAATCAATCCAGAAATGATAAAATCCATCTCAGCCGCGTATTTGTTACTTTCTGGATTGAAACTAAAAATACACTTACTGGAAAATTTACTGACCAATTAAATTAAGAAATGAAAATTACTGTTTGGAAAAGGGGGGTAAAAGGGAAAGTTGTGCGAATCGGGCAATGGGCATTGAACCGGCTACTGAACTTAGTTTCAGCATTGCATCTCCCACAACAACACCATTGTTTGTGAATGAATTCTTCCACCACGTCCTAGATACGGCATTAAAATTAGGCCTACGACTAGAACGCCCATCAAGCCTTTAAAACCAATACTTGATTTTTGCCATTGTTGTTACATATTATTATAATCCAAATATAATACGTTGTGATTAGCAATATAAGTTATACAATAACTGATTACGCCAAGTTAAAACGGCATTTATTTAAAATGTGATAGTAATAGTGGTATCAAGTCATTTTATTACTCGTTAGGCTATTGTAACATAATTGGTTGATAGGTGATCTATGAGTGATTTTATTTATATATTTGTGATGCCGTCATCACCTTTTTCCCGACCAAATTATGTGTAAATCTTTTAGCTTACAATAATAAATAAAAATATGCTTTAATTTACGATAAAAATTATTTTACAGAAAGAGGTTCTTAAATTAAGTGGAATAATAAATAAATAAAAGTTCGTGATAATTCCCTAATATTGATCGATTTCGAGTCATTCTAGTGATTGTTAATGCTAAAATAAACGCATTTTATTTCTGCAATTGAGGCACGTAAATGGAAAAGGCTGTAAGTGCCTCGATTGAAAAAAATCACTTTTTTCACGGAAACGAATGAAAATGCTATTGCCAATAACATAGGAATGGATGTATGTGCTTGAGTATACTGACTTGGTCCACAGAGTGGTGGAAAGGTATAGCACCACCTACCAAGACGCATTGAATTTGGTACGAGGACTCTAAAAAGTCAATGGCCAAGTAATTTTTTTTATGATTTTCAGTATAACATTTTTACTTTTTTTACCACGAAAGTGGTTGGCTTGGCTCTCGTCAACAGGCGAAATGATCTTACTTCTTTTCAATGCGAAACTAGGGAGAAAGAATGAAATGCTTGGCTCAAGTTTCTATATCTCACAGCATTCACAGCCGAAGACTTTGGAAGGAGAGCTTGGCTGCCGTTTTTTTTTTTTTTTGCAAATTTTTGTATTTGGGGGGGGATCTGTTCTTTGTTTAACGATAGAGGAATCCTATAAATCACATTATATATTAACCTGTTTAATCAAATAATACAAAAATAATAAGCAGAAGAGAAAAATATACTATAGTGTTGGTTTTGGGCTATAAACATATCAATTTGAAATTGAATTTCTGAAAAATCATAACTCAACCAAAATAAAATTACTGTATTAATCATCGTCCTGCAATGTAATGCGTAATATTGCGCTCTCATCAAAAGTTCATAATGATTTTATGACATGCTAGCAAAACATTACTCTTATGAATGTCACGGAACATTTAATAGTGAACATGTAGAGTTTGGATGATGTATGCTGCCACCTTTTACCAGCCCAGCCTTGACTCGTTGCTTCGTCCCTGGTAATGATTTATTACTTGAGGGCGCCCGGATGTGGCTATACTGACAATGTTACATTAGTCAACTTTGATGTACCTTTTCTCAGGAATGGTTATTACTATATTGATATTTTTGGCGGTTAATTATATAACATTATTTTATCATGAAATGTATCGAAAAAGAATATATTTTACTTTCACTTCCTTTAACTTGTTGAACATTAATTTATCCACATTTTTACATGCTTTACAATTAATATTTATTATTTAAAAAGTGATAATTGAAATATGCCCCACAAAGTTCTGCTCTACACCTGTGTAAACGGGACATGAAAGTTTCATCACTTTCTATCAAGCCAATATTGATAAAAAGTACATTGAATAGAGAAAACATAGGTTCTGAGATAATCGCAATTAAAGTTTTAGGTTGTAAATATAGGGGATTAAGGGGATGTATATAGGGAATTTTCATGAGAATGTTTTTTATTGAACATTTTCACGAGAGTTTCAACAAAAATTTAAAAAATTGTTTTTTCTTTCTTAAGAAAGAAATATGGGAGGACAGAAGGAAATGGCGTGAGCTGGTGGTAAGCAGCAAGAAAGAAGAAGACGATATGGACGGAAAAGATGAAATTGAGGACGAAGAAATTGACGGAGAAGAGGACATGACAGGCCCGGCAAGCCGGTGTTAATAAACTCTGTGTGTCCTAGAAAATCTGGTGGTTAGCCACCCCCTGACCTGACATGTTGCAAACAGGTGTAAGAAATATCTATATATAGCTAGTATGGCAAAAATTTGTTTTTTACATGCCTACCCCTAACATAACATTTGTATCTTTCTAAATGTTATTAGGTAGCACCTATATATTAGTCACTCAACGGTAGCACCTAAACAGCAAATAAATACTTTTATAAATAAGAAATGGTTTGATTTAAAAACAAATAACCCCCCCCCCCCCCCTAATCTTGATAATTCAAGAAACTCACTGAATCATAAAATGAAACAGTTGACAAGGATAATTGTTTTACTACATTTTCTCCGTCGTCTAAAAAAAAAAGAAGGAATTAAGTAAGGTAGATTATAAACACTCCTTAGTCATTAGGCATTACAAAATTGTTTTATTTCAATGAGTTCATTCAACATTCATCGACATTTAAGAAAAAGACTTCCTTCAACATACATTTCAATGATTTCATATACATATTCATTTATGAACATTCAATAACAGGTTTCAATAATAGTTATTTGGCACTTCTATACCAAATATGTGAGCTTTTGTTTTAAATACATATTACTAGGCGAACTAATGTCATACGTCCATAATTATAGATGGATAAAGAAACACTTTGGGTTCATCCACACTTTATACCCAAAGATAAGTTCTTCTGGCGAACATTCACTTTGGGTTCGTTATCTGAGGCTACCATTTATTGTGGTTGTTGTTGTTCATGTGGGTGATAAAGGAGGCATTTTACTATTAAAGTACTTTGGGATTAATCACATGTTGAATCAAAGTAAGTGGGTATCATGCGCAAGCGAATCAAAATTAGACTTTCTCCTAAGAATAAAATAACTAGGTATTTTTTTAATAAGGTTGTAAAGAGGGTGTCCGAGGTTCCTTGAATTCTCATTAACGACTAAAGGAAACTTCAAAAATGCTTTTAGTCAGGATTACCAGTGGTGGGATTCGATCTCGGGACCTCCCAAATCAGAGTCTCGCGCCTTACGCTTGAGCTACATGTTTTGATGTGCGCTGTAGCATATATTGTATTTTTTTATTTGTGTGTCGTTATGGTGTGGTCCTATTGCTAACTGAACGCAGTAGATTGGGTTAATTTTAAGGTTAAAATATGTTAAACTGATATTAATTTAATATCTTACATTATAGACGAAGTAGTAAAATATTTAAAATGTTTTGGTGGAATGTATAAGGCTATCTTTGAGAGAGATTCAACTTTGTCATTTCTTCAGGCAGATCTCCATCTTCCGTCGAAGGGCTTTGGTTTTCTTTATGGCTTATATTACTTTCTTTCTCATGTCTTTGGTTGTGACCGCCGTTGAGCTTGACGAGTTCTTTGGCTGGTGGTTCTCTGGCCGGTAGGAACCGGTGGATCACCGGTGACAGCATGTCTGGGTCTATCTCTCTCGTGTCTCTGAAGCCGGTCAGGTAGCTGACTGCCATGCCGACGACAAGGGTGATTATCAAACCCGATACTGTGTAGTACATGTAGGAGAGCCGGTATATGATGAACACGCTCGGACTGGAAGGGAAAGAAAATACATTTAATCAAAGCATAGAGATCCCAAGACTGGAGCTCCCAAAGAAACATTCTCGGGCTACCAATACCTTGTCCCATATAGCCCAACAAGCGTTCTTTAACTTCCCATAAGTAACATATTATAATATTTTTTTTTCGAAAATTCAACGTCATCTCTTTAGAGCTCACTATGCGCAAATTTTAAAATTATCAATGTCAACCCCTGGGGGCAAAGCCCCCCCCCCCCCCCCCCCCGGGAACTTACGTTTGCCCCCTGGATGAAAAAATAACTAAACAGTAAACACTATTAGTAAGTTTTTAGTACAATGAGTACAGTATTTTATAATATACGCCTATATTCAGAAAATTAATTATGATTTCAATTTTCAATGTAAACATACACATATGATATGATAATCATTTTATCAAATAACCGTATAAAAGTTGACTCACAATGTGTTTTGTTTCTATAGTATCGACTGCACAAAAACTACATTATTTTGGTATTGCATTCAGTCCACAACTTTTTTTTTGTGCAAAAGCACTCTAATAACCTGAATTTAAAAAAAATCGCGCTGAAAAGTCTGAATTCAGCACTGGTTGTAGGCCTATTGAGGGGGCGAACCCAAAGACTTTATTTGTAGATACGTCTGAATCTGACTCATTGAAGATGACTGCACGAGGTTTGTAATAGGAGACTGAGCTGTGAGCATATTACGCTTTGTTACGCACAACTTTCTAATGCCAATGTCACGAAACAAACAATTTTTTTTTTTATCGTGGGAAACCTGTTATAGGGTGCAATAAGCCCCTCTTCAGGTGAAGTAGGTATGTGCGGATAGGAAATTGTGAAGGGATGTCCGAGGGCTATTTAAGAGGACTCAATCCCTTGCATTCGCCCGGGAAAACCTCGGAAAAAACCTTCAGTCAGGATCGCCGGTCTCGACGGGATTCGAACCCGGGACCTCCCGAATCAGAGTCGAGCGCTTAGCGCCCGAGCCAACACTGTCGGTAAACAAACAATGTACAACCGGTGCCTATAGAGAGTTAGAGTTGGGTTCAGCCGAGTTTGAACGACCTTCAAAATCATCACGTGATCAACTCAGCACTTCCAATGCAGAAAAACTAAAAATGCTCTCATACAATGTCAATGTCGGCCTGAATTTGGAGCACAGGAAGTACTTTGGCAGCTGAATTAATATTATTGACGTTGTTGTTCAAATTTTAGTGGTATTTTAGATGCTTACACCTTAGCTACTTTATAAGGATCAAGCAAATGTCGAAAGGGAAGTTGAAAAGATTTCTAGGATGAAGGGCCAACCAGAAGCAGGATCTCTTAGGTCTAGGCCTATCCAGTGACAGCAGAATGAAAAACTTTTTGTAGATCTCAGCCTGTGTAGTTTTTGGTACAATTTGTTTTGCGTGGTCCTCATGCAAAATGGCCGCCGAGAAGTGTCAAAAGGTCGTTGAAACTTGGTTGAATTAAACGATAAACAATTTTTGGGGTTGGAAAATGCAAAACAATATTTCGTTTAGTCTATATAATATATATATATATTTCGTGTTTTGTCGAATATTTTATTTAAAAAATCGGGCTAATCAATTCCAAACAATGCTGCTAAAAGCTCTATAGACCCTTTTCTTAAGGCATCTTTCGTAATTCCCAATTTTGTGTGCCTCTCTAGTCCCTAGACTTGGTCCACTTTCTAACCCAGGTATGCCTGGCTATAGTCCGGCAAACGTATGGTCTATAAGTAATTCAATGTGTGTGCTGGTGTGCATGTGCACTAGTAATTAGAGGTAAACGGAAGTAGCAAACACCTACTCTGTAGGCTTATACTCTGGCCTGGTGATGTTGTAGTAGTCAGCCGTACATTCCTCCACAGAGAAACTCTTCTGCGGGAAGGTAATCAGTCCTTGTGATATGTGCACGTGGGCACCGAATGATATCCACGCCAGCATCAGGAAGCTTGATATTCCCCCGGCGAGCGCTCCCTAGACAAGACAAAAGTAGGGTAGGTATTAAAATGATGCTGTGGCACCCTCCATCTTTACGCAAGATACCAACTTAACAACACACTATGGTAACTCCACCATATTGAGAATACTCATTAATAAATTAGTATGTAATTGACTTTTTTAAAGAATGCAGGAACTAA